>VUQI01061370.1:29400-44052 GCA_015106735.1 Paratilapia polleni
TTACACAGATGGCATCCTATCACAGTACCATGCTGGAATTCACTGAGCTCCTGAGAGCGACCTATTCTTTCACGAATGTTTGTAGAAGCAGTCTGCATGCCTAGGTGCTTGATTTTATACACCTGTGGCCATGGAAGTGATTGGAACACATGAATTCAATGATTTGGATGGGTGAGTGAATACTTTTGGCAATATAGTGTACCTCCCACACATTCTTATTCCCAAAGGGTTAAATACTACTGTGTTGTCAAAGCCACTGCCAACTCAGAGATCCAGGCAAGAAAAAAGGGAAATCAGCCTCTGTCGGAAAGCTAATTCATATTCAATTCAATTCAATTTTATTTATATAGCGCCAAATCACAACAACAGTCGCCTCAAGGTGCTTTATATATTAGGGTAAAGACCCTTCAATTTTAGAGAAAAAACCACAACAGTCATATGACCCCCTATGAGCAAGCTCTTGGCGACAGTTGTAAGGAAAAACTCCCTTTTAACAGGAAGAAACCTCCAGCAGAACCAGGCTCAGGGAGGGGCAGCCATCTGCTGCGATCAGTTGGGGATGAGGGGAAACAGAAGAGAGCAGAGGGAGACAGGACAAAAAGGCAAACTATGGGAGAGAGACAGGGTTAATAATAACTAATGATTACATGCAAGTGGTGTATAAACACATGGAGAGTGAAAGGAAGTGAAGAAGAAACGCTCAGTGCATCATGGGAAGCCCCCAGCAGTCTGAGCCTATTGCAGAATAACTGAGGGAGGGTTCAAGGTCACCTGATCCAGCCCTAACTATAACCTTTTGCTGTCATGTATAGACTGTTACAGTGGTGGATGCTCATATTAAACATGACCCAGTTTTAGATAATGAGGTCTGTGTGTGAGTCAAAAATTCAGGCTTCAGACTGCTCTACACACTCAGTTTTAGACAGTATTTTCTACTCTTAGCTCTGTCTGAAGTCATAGAGAGGGGAAATCCTTATATGGTCATCTCCGGTAAAGCAACCCCACCCATCAGTTATCTTTATGAGAGAGCCAGCCATTCACAAGAAAGTTGGCTACAGCGAGCATGACGTTAAAGGAAGAGGAGCTGAAGCAGCTTGTTTCATGTAGAGGATGAAATGAGGGGCTATGCCATGACCCAGTATAAGATAAAGATTATTTTGAACTATGAAAAGCTGCTCTAGTAAAAGTCCAAGAATAAGAATACAGAGCTAGAAATGAGCAGAATAACTTTCCCACAATGTGTAACTTTGTGTTTCTGTCACAGATAATTTACAGAAATGTAAAAAGCATTTACATGTTTGCTTTGTGGAGATATCTTTTTCTGACATTTAAGCTTTTGGTACAAGATATCAACAAGGATGAATTTTGGAGTGCGAAGCTGCTAAACCAGACGGGACATTTGTTTACGTCCAGTGCATAGGGTTATGAGCAATGGCTGCAGAGGGCAGAGTTCATCTTATCGCGTCCTGTGTGAAAGCTGCTTCAATCTTCTGCTCTGGTCTGCCCCGGCCTCGAGCTCTGCCCACCTCGGTCCTCCGCTCCCCGGGCAGCGCTCGGTCCGAGGCCTGCGCCGACCGGCTGGACGAACACGATAAGACTGAGGCTGCTGAGGACACACATACAAACACACACACATGCATATACAAAAACATAAGCTGCAAACATACACACACACACACACACACACAAACCCTGGGGAGACACAGGCCAGCTATTACAGCAAGAGACTTCCATCTCTGACTCTCGCCTCCTCTTCACAAGCTCATTTTTCACCCACTAGCTCGGCTCCTCCTCAGGCGGCTGTTTGCTTCTGTGTGTTTCTCCAACACTGTGGGAGTGTATATGTGTGTTTTTTCCCCTTGTCTGTACCTTGACTAATGATCTAAATAAAATTATTCTGCCACCTTTATTCATTCCTGCTGTCAGAGCTTTAACACTCAGACACTGTCACAGCCAGTAAATTTCTCAGATCACGGGTCAACTTAACATGTTGATACCATAATTTGCTTTAGTGAGATGGACGCAAAAGTGGTGCATAAAACAATGAGTGAGCTTAATAATATTTAGAGCTTGATTTAAAATAAAATCAGTGGACAGTCTTATTTTTCTAGCGTGGTGTTTTGGATGTGTCAGCACCTTTTTTTACTCTAAATGGTTGAATTTGGGGATTCTTTGGTCCCAGTTAATAGCAGCATGCAGTAAGATGAAGTCAACTCTTTCAGTTAGTAGATTTGTATGTATTTTCACTGTAAATATATCCATTGCTGTTGCAGGAGTTATTTACTTTTCTTAGAGCCCAAGATTACACTTTCATATGTCTACTGTTGTCTCATTACCAGCTGAAAATGTAGATAAAAATAAAAACTAGTGACCTGACAAATATCTGTCCGTGACGCTGGGCCACATTCAGCGACTGTTAATGGGTTTTACACTGTTTGAAGAATAGCTCATGAGCTACCAGCATTGTGGGAAATATGAGGAAGGAGTCACGACTTTGACGAGGCAAAGAAGAAATAACAGAAAAGAAAAAAGAAGGGGTGAAGGCGGAGTCAAGGCAGGCTAACAACCAGAGAAAGATATAAAGAGAAGAAGAGATAAAATATGACTAAATGAGGCAAGAAACTTTCTAATCAGACATCAAAAACATTTTAACACCTTCATACCTACTTTTCCCTATCTCCTTAATTTTGTCTGTCGGAGTAGGGGAGAATGGTGGACTATAACCGGCCCACTTGAAATGCCATTTGAGTCACTTAGGGTAATAGCTGATAGCTCTCTCTCTTTTATTATCAACTGTTTTAATACAGCGAAGCGTGGCGAGGGACCGGTTCTGTATAATGATGCTGTGGTTAAGTGCTGTGTAGATGGCACTTTGAATGCTGCATCAGGAATGCATTCATTAATACTGATGAGGGCGGCTGATGCGCAGCTCTTACATCCTGCTGTTGCAGAGATGACGGCAAAGAAGAAGAAAGTCCATCCATCCCGCTCTGCGTCTCCTTTAATCAACCTATCAGGTCAGTTCGAGGCAAACTTTTGGAAAAGTTGCAAAAAGTTTTGAAAGGACAAGCTTTCCGTGAATCGGGTTGGAGAGAATAAATTGTTTTTTCAGCGGAAAAAAAGGACAGAATTGATTGGATTTGGGCAAGTTTTTATCATTGCTGTCAGCAGCTACAGCCATATTTCATGCTGTCTGGAGAGGAAAACAAAGAAATCCATTCACCAGCATTTAAATGTGTCAGCTCTTGGACATGAAACCTAATGGAAGATTTCTCACAGTGGAATCAGCAAATCAAAGCAGTGGGTTTATTTACTATATTTCATGAGGTTTGACAGAGCTGTTGTATTGTGGAATTAAATGACTGAGTCTGAAACCAAAACTTGAAATTTAAAAATCTATTCATCGCTTATTCGGAGCCAGTCTGCGTACATGTTGAGTTGAGCAGGTAACTGTTGTTGGGTTTGATTTTTTTTTTCTCAATTGTCATTAACCTCTCATTTTCACCCCCTAAAAAGACTTTTTGTGAAAACTGTGCAGTACATAGTGATTTTGTTCTGGAGCGACTCTCATTACAAAGAAACTACTGCTGCTGTGATATCTCTAAATGGTTTGCACTGTTTGAACCGTGAGCTTTTACATAATGTATGATTTGTTGGATTTGAATCAGCAGTATAATTTACTGTGTGTTATAATAAACATTATAAAAATTAAACGTATCTTCTGGGTCTGAAAACCAACTCCGAAGTGCTAAATCACTAGTTTCAAATCCTATTAAATACGGTTGATGTTCATTTAGTAAATTATGGCCCTCATTATAGCCAGAACGGAGGACTATTATTATTATTATTATTATTATTATTATTATTATGCTCATTGACTGTCAATCACAAGTCGTTACACAATAAGGGTGCCCTCTCCCTCAGTTTCACAGTCAAAACGATTTTAAAACACAGAGATGGTGACAGCAAAAACGCTCAGCTCGAGGCATCACAACAGAACTACACTAACCTCTAACCACAACTAAACTACACTAGCCAGGAAGCTACTTTTCTGTCCGTGATTGATTATGAGGATACGCTGTATATGCACGCGGCCTCCTCAGTTTTACGGAGTCTTGATTCAGTGGGCCATGCATCTCTACATGTTAGTACAAATGCACAGTCTCTAACTCACCACGTCATTCTTGATGAATGATTTGTTTGATCACTGATCACTTGCAGAAAACAGCACTGCTATATTTTTATCTATGAAGCGATTCAGGGTGGACTTCCAGTTTACCTCTGTACCTTTCTCTGCATCAGCACCAACAGTTTTACTAGCTTCACTTTTCCAAGCAGTTGCTTTTTGATGTTCCCAGAGTGTTGGCAGCTCTGAGGAAAACAGCAATTTCTTACTATGCCCCTTGGACATCAGTGGTTTATCAACCACTTCTTCCACACTAAACTCTGTTCTACAAGGTGCATGAGCGCACAGGGAAGGTAGAGGAGGGGCAAGTTGTGGTAAGAGATTTGATTGGGCAATCCAGTGTCAGTAATGAAAATGAACGAATGGGCTGCTGTCAGTGCTTGTAGGGCCGGTGTGCAGCGACCCTTCAAGCTGGCCTGTAGCCTGTGTAATTATATCAACAATGAAAAAAAAAATTAACCCCTTGGCCCACCAGGCAAATGCCCTGTATGCCAGATTACCAGTGAAGCCCTGCTGTCAGGAGTCATTAGTGCCGTAGTAGCATCAAGGTCACAGTCTGTGTGACAAAACAGCAGTGATGAGAACACATTGGATAATCTGATATAATCTTAATCTTATCTTCTTCAGACGTTTCTTTGTTCCTCAGCCGCTAACACAGGTCTACAGTGTTACAGAAAACAACAAAATCTTTTCTCAGAATTTTTTTCAGCTTGAAGAATACCAGATTTAAAAAGTCTGACCGGTGTATTTGCAGATTCAGTGTTAGAGAATATTGCAAGTTGGATAAGACATACACTGATATTTATTTTTGTGATAGGCCAATATAACTGTATCAAGCTCTACATTTTTTATTTTTCTTGTTTTTTTTTTTATTTATCGATGTCAATGTAAATTTTGTTTTCATGTATAAGAAAAGTGAAAAGTTCAGTTTTTTTGAATTACCCTGAAATTGCATTTTAGTTTTTACATTTTTGAACATTTGAATGCTATTTGCTCATTAACTAAGAGCAATGCACGTATCCTGCTGTTATCCATAAACATGTACATTTTAATACAGAAACAGATCCAGATGGAGGTTGGACATATCTATAAATATTTTCCATTATTAACATAATTTGAGAGGATTTTGCAGCCTTGGTAGAGGTGTGATCTCTACTTTACATAACAGCATTTGGACAGAAAGCCAGCCATGCCCCTCCCCTCCGCTGTGAGCCTGACTGACACCGGCAGCACTGTCAAACCATCAAAAGGCACAGCAGCTTTAAGGATAACGAGAGGTAAATATGGACATATAGACATGAATAAATATGTGCATATACGCTATTTGAGTCTCTGAGTCTCTAATAGCTTGGCTCTTATGAAAGATTCATGAGGATTCATGAGGTTCGGGTAATGAGGTTGACATGGATTCCTCTCATCTGTGCTGCTGCTGCTGCTGGATCTACATCAGGGCCGTCAGCTGCACAAGCCAGCTCTGATGTACGAGGTGAATCAGAGATAGACCCGACCCGGTCAGCCCGAACCTCATCAAACACGCTGAACGCGTGCACACACCGAGCAGAGTGAGTGGGCCACAGACTTGTTCAGACGGAGATCAGTGCCAGCAGAGATTGAATTTGAATTGCATAAATTTAAATTTGTCATGCTCGTGGTGAAACGCTGAATTGGGGGGAAAAGAAAGTTCTTTGTGGAATGAATGAATCCAGAAATGCAGCTTGTAAGGAAGAAACTGACACTAGATTATAACAGGATAGGCTGAGTGCTCAGACCTCATGCAGGGATGCAGGGTTTACAGGGTTTAAGTGGTGGCAGTAGACCTTTTTAATGTTTCCAAACGGCCATGACGTATTTTTTTTGGGTGGAGCCAAACTGGTGGCAAAAAGTGACTTGTATGCATTAGTCTGTCTTTGTATACCCTGTGGAAATCACCAGCGTGATAAAAAAGAAGTGCCATACAATCTCGTGGCGTGCACATTTTTGTACTTTACAGTTATGTCCATGTTGATTGATTTTTGTGTAACAGACCGATGTGCTACCTATAAGCTGGGAGCAAGGGCATAACATGCAGTGGTAGAAGATGTGGGCTGCGATAAACTGCCAGAGCTTCTACACACTGAGTCTGTGTGGACTTTGTGGATCCCGGATGCCTCACCTGTAAGAGCTCGTCTGTCATCACGTAACAATATCATGTGGGTCAAAGGCTGAGTTCAGTGTGTGCTCAGTCACTGTGGAAAGTAAATATCAGATCACACATATAATATCACCATATGACCCATTCATTTACTAAATGCTTGCATTATTACTAATTTTGGAGATATGGGTTTATTCCCTGCTACTTCTGCTAACATGCTAATGTTGCGAACATGATGTCTACTGAAAGAGCAGCTTTGCAGTTACTGCTGGCCACCACTGAAAATAAGGATGTTTATAAAAAACTTGCAGGTTACATCGACACTGCACCATCCAGCCTGGCCTCAGATTCAGTCAATATCTCTTCTATAAGATGTTTTGGACTTTAAGTCACAGTGGGCGCTCGTTCATTTTTTATTTGAAGCTTTAAATAATTTTGGAAGTTTTTAAACTATTTTCAAGCACAGGAATTTATAATAAGTAATACCAGTATCTCACCACTTTTTTTTCATTTGTTTTCAGTGTTTTTGTGCCACCAGAATGCAGGAACAACAGTAACATCCACTACAAACTGGTCCATATAGATGACAATAGTTTACATGAAGAAAATTTGTAAAATTAAGTTTGTCTGCATCTTAATTTGTAACTGCATTTAATTTGCATGCACCTGTGTGCATGAACAAAAAATGCTGGTGTAAATGCAGCACTCTGCAGTCAGAATGACTTTCAGTCATTTCATCCACTTTTCCTCCACGCTATTTTTTCACATTCATGCGCTATTCTTATCCTCCACCATCTGTCCATCTCGTTTTTGCTCTAACTTTGAAACTCGCTGCCAGAGAAAACACTTTTTAATAGGAATGCAAAGGAACTATTTGATATTATTGAGGCTAATTGGAAGTCCTCAGACTCTTTGCATGTTGAGAGGTTGAATAAAATATGTAAAATCATTCAGATGACCCACAGAGGATGCATTCATTAATGTGTATGGAACTGTGAGCAGAGAACGTGAGCGTGCGTTTGCTGAACTTACAGTGGAGAGATAAGTGATTATTGCTCTCATTACGCTGTAGCCATGATTTCATTTCTTTGTGCAGATGCCGATGGGGCGTGTTTGCTGTGCTGAGTCAGTTTGGTGTCTTAATTGAGTTCTCTTTCAGGTTGTTTGGTTCATTTTATTTTACAGCTTTATTCAGATAAGTGCTGCGAATGAAGTCGAGAGCCCCGTCACGGTTCATATGTGGCTGTTTGATCAGAGGAACAGATGCATTATGCTGATCTGCAACGCCTCCTAACAACCTATCAGCATTCATTACCTGGATTAGTTAAAAGGTTTTTTGTGATTATCAGCTGAATTTAACTGGAGGGCATTTTTAAAGAAATGCATAGGGTTGTTTTAAGACCCTTTAGTCAAATATAGGGACTAAAAAAATGAAATGAGCAGCATTAAGATATTTCTTCTTTTCCCCAGTCAACAACATCTCCAGGGATTTAGCAGTTAAGTAAATTAACTTTCTTTGCAGGGACATCGTTCCTAATGGTACATATAAGAGGTTAGATCAAAAAGTACTGGAAAACAGAAACCGAACCAGGCTGCCATCGCCCTTAAAGGTAGCCCTTTGCGCTGCTTCTACTGTTCATAGAATACTTGGAACACTTACAGGAAGTCCATCATCTGTAATGGGTGCCGGATTTCCTCCATGGTGTCAAAATGTTGATTCTTCTACATTAATTTCATGAAAAGACGTCATCTCAGGGAGCCAAAACTGGCAGGTAGAGTGTGTGGTGAGCAAGGATTATGTTGATGTGGGCAAAAACATGATGTGTTGGTTCTGCCGGAGGTTTCTTCCTGTTAAAAGGGAGTTTTTCCTTCCCACTGTCGCCAAGTGCTTGCTCACAGGGGGTCGTCTGACTGTTGGGGTTTTCTGTCTAATATTGAAGGGTCTTTACTCTAAAATTTAAAGCGCCTTGAGGCGACTGTTGTTGTGATTTGGTGCTATATAAATAATATTTATATATAGTGCTATATTTCCTGCCTTTTCAATACGCTATGTGCTCGTGCCATAGTTTTGGTGGTTTGTGCTGAATGTCTCGCCTCAGGACGTTAAAGTAGAACTCTGCATTGACAGCTTGATCAAATTCACGGTGCACAGACACATGAAGGTCGGCAAAAGACCAACATGCTCCTGGGTCACGCTCCTAACATGATGCGACTTCTTTGCCTGAGATCCAGGTCTCATCTCCAGTGAGGATCTTTGACATAAAAGACAGGCCACTTTGACACACAGGTTGATGCTTGCTCTCTACAGAAGTTTGAGCAAAAGTGATCATAATGAAACTCTAATGGCGAACGAAAAGTACAGCCATTCTGAAAGCCGTTCAGAGGTGCAGAAGTAGCTGACCTCAAAGGGGAGATTGGCCAAATTTAAACCAGGTGTGATCTGAATAGTCTGACAAAGCACCATCTGGTTTCCTTAGATCCTTAGGTTGGATCATATATTCTATTAAATATTTGTGTTTTATTACATTTTCTGTGCCTCACCTGTGTAGTATATTAATAATATTGTGTTTAGATTTACTTTATACTAAATCAGTTTTGTCTTGCATGAATATTTATATATATTTATTAAAAAATACTTTGACTTTGAGCTTACAGCCTGAACAGATTATTTTTTCCTTATTTTCCCCAGAAGTATTATTAATGTTTCATATGCAATAAAATCAGTTGTCTTTAATTTTAATATAGCATAGTAAAATCATCTATCATCTGTTAGAAGAATATTATGTCTTTTTTTGTGCTAATTCATCATCAATATTCATTACATGCTGTCAATCAGCATCTTAGCAGCACAGGTGTGTAATGTTGCTCTCTCATCTCAGAGGTAAATTCTCTAAACTAATGCAGTTTTTTGGATTGATAGTCATGAATGCATTAATGCTCATAAACAACAAGCGAAGCCTCCCGCCCGTCATGCCGGTCAGCTTCTTCATTTGCATTTCAGTCTCTTCATCGGTGATCCCCGTGTTTACCCATCTCTCTCCTCTATGTATACCCACTTCCTTCTCTCCGCTCATTTGTCTCCTGATGAAGAGGATCAAGTTTTGATATCTGAGGAGACTTGAGACCTCTAGCCTCAGCTGACAGATTTAGAGGAGGGAGGAGAGGGGTAGATGGACAGCAGGGGCGATGAAGGTGATGACAGAAATATCAGAGCAAGAGGACGTTAAAGAAAAGAAACAGGAGTTAAATGAATGCTTGGTTGTATGACACTTAATGCTAATCATGACTGACATAAAGCATTATGCTAATACAGTAGCACAGTGTAAACTGAATTAGGTACATCTGGAAGCCACCACAGCGAGAACCACGAATGCTTCAGGTTTTGGTCTGTCACTTACAGTTTATGGATGCAGCTTGCTAACCAGGTTAGCTAGCCTTAGCTGATAATTTTGCACTCCATCCTCTTGTCCAGATACAGTCTCTTGTGTCTCCAAAATACCAACATGGTGGCAATCAAAATGGTAATGTTAATAATTCAGCATCATATTTTACAATCTGAACAGTAAATAATTAGTAAATATATATTTATATATATATATATATATATATATATATTTATATATTTATATATATATATATATATATTTATATATATATATTTATTTATTTATATATATTTATAATATATAGTAAATATATATTATTTACTGAATTAGTAAATAAAGTTGTATGGAGCACAGTACAATAGTACCCAAATATATCCAAAATATATAAAATCACATAGAAAAACATAAAAATAGGATGACAACCTCCTTGCGACTACGAAAAAAAGAAATTGGTTTCCTGGTGAAATTCCAGTGAAATTTTACACATTTGGTGACCAATTGCAAGTAGTTGCGGCAACCAACTTGCCATCCAGAGGTTGAGCGTGCAACACCCTCAACCTTTGGGTGACCACGTTCGATTGCAAGGTGACTACACAGGTCACTTGGTGGGAGGCAAGTCTGACTTGGACTGATTGGCGAAGGTTTGCAAGTAAAACATCAAATTTATAAATGCAGACAGATTGCCAACACATTGTAATCAGAGTAAGTCTGTACCGATGAGCGCAATTCATCTGCGACACGTCTCTCTGCAATAGGGGACTCGAGTCAACTGGTTGCCAACTGCTTTTTTTTTTTTTGGTTATAGTCTTATACAAAAGCAAGGTTGCTGAGTGTCTGTCACTTTGCAGTTAAATTACGTCACTATTTGTAGCGGAATTTCTGAATTTCTGTTTCAGATCTATGAGGTTCTAGCTGGACTCTGAATGGAAGTAGTGAATGTTAATTTCTGTGTATGCAGACAGCAACACTTGCAATTTTCACATGTAATTGCATTTTGCATGTAACTGCCAGCTCGACCCCATTCAGTTGCAAACTGATAGCAGACTGATTCTTTCCTGTTGCCATTTTATTGCTGTTTTGACACACCACAGTTGCTTTGAAGACAGCAACTGACTGCAAGTGGTGATAGACCTGATCCTGGTCTTCAAAGCAACCATTTCAAAGGCAATGAGATTGCAAGTTCATTGTACACAGTTGCAATAATTTTGATCAGTGCACTGAGTGAAATTCACCATGTTTAGTGAGTCCTCAGCTGTTAAATGTTCATCAAGTAAATCAAGTTATCCATGTGTCTCGACAACCATTTGTTCAATCTAATATAAATATATACTGTTGGGGGACCAGAGGCAGTGTAGCATCAAATTTGAAGATGTTTTGAAGAGAAGTTGTATTATTTTTGGGGTCTTCTTAGGTAATTAATTATGTCTGTCTTCACAGAGTAATTGATACTTTTAACATCACCACCACTAAGCTCCTGTGTTTGCTGTGATGTCCCTGACAGAAACCAGAAAACACCATCTCTGGGACATGTTGTAAACTAATTTCAGGCATAGAACCAAAATCCCACTGACTCTGAGACAAGGAAACAAAGTGTAAAAAAAAAAACTCCTTTCTGTGGCACTCTCTAAAGACACTGTGATCATATGATAGGCCATATCTGACGGTTCTTCTTAAACAAGTTACCACACACGGGACAGTAAATAAACACACACAAACAGAGATGGATGAGAAAGTAGCAAAGGGGACAGATGTTTGATGGGAAATGCTGGCTGGTGGAGAGAGAGTGATGAGAAGGAGAAAAAAGATGTGAAAACTGAGGACCAATGCAACAATGCACACACACACACACACACAGAGTGCTGTGGTTGCATGTTTTTGAAGATCCACCATCAGCAGTCTGCCAGCATTCGCCTGTAAACTGTAACTGAGCTGATACCAGATCAGCTCTCAATGTCTGATGAACTGGACGACACATGCACAGTGTTTTGTGTGTGTGTGTGTGTGTGTGTGTGAGAGATAAAGAGTGTGTTCTTATTTATATCACAGTAAAGACCCACTGCTGTTAGCACGCTCATGGAAACCCACCTTCTTCAGTGAGCTGAAAAGCCTGATTACGAGGTGAAAGTATTTGGAGGTTTGAAGTTGTTTTAAAGTTTAAGGCGGTAATGGCTCAGCTGGTTGGTGCAAACAGACACACACTGTAGGGGAACTAGTTGGACAAATCAAAAAATCTCTACACGTGACCATGAACTTTTGATAAGTCTGAGCTTTAGTTTTCTATTTTCAGGAATTTCAAAGACCAAACTGATAAAGAATGTTAATAGTCACAGTTCAAGACCTGCAAATCTTTCACATCATCCTACCCTCACCTATCAATGAAAGGTGGCAACCATAGAGTTTATATAAATGATGGACCTAACCACAATGTTGGTTTTTGAACTCTGCTTCTTGAAGCCTCAAGCATTGTACGGCTGCAATGCACGGACACACAAATCTGGGCAGGATGAGCTGTACCTGACAGCAGGAAATGTTATCCGTCAGATAATTCCATTAAAAATGCCCCAGAAGGAATAAACACCAGAAACAGGACTAAGAGGTCCAGTTCAGGGACTCCAATTAGCTGAGGTGAAGCCCAGCAGACAGCTAGCAGCTACAGATGTCAAACAAAGCTGCTGCACCCTTAACATTAAGCCCTAACAAAGTTGTTAGAAGGGAAAAATTGGCTATGGAGACCAAAATTACTTTTTGTAGCATGCTTTTGACGTGTATTTCAGCTGTGAAGTTGGACATTTTAACATGGGAGTCTTTGGAAACGGACTCACTTTTGGAGCCAGCCCCAAGTGGACATTAGAGGAACTACAGTTTTTAGCAGTTTTTCATGTTGGCTTCAGGGGGTTGGCGCTTGCTGACAGCAGGTCTCCAGTTGGTTCATGCTGCCTGCCAGGGGGAAGGTGTCAAGGTGAGTGTGCAATGGTAAATCTAATCTACTTACTCCCACTCATCCACCCACTCTCACTTTCATTTATTCACCCACTCACCCCACCCTGTTCTTGTTATTTATGCAGTACTGGCCTGATTGGCATTTGATAATAAATGACACAAGGGGGGCAATCAATCACATATAGGAGGGCTGCCACACACGAACACACACACACACACACACACACTCTTTGCATTGTACATGCTCTTGCATACAATCTCGGGGCAACAATTTAATCACGATCCTGGGCTCTGTCTAATCCACATCTAAGATAAAATTCTGCTTAATCCTTTCACTGCTAACTGAAACACACACACCCACACAGGAAGTGTGTGCAAGGTGCATGTGTGTATGTGTGTGTGAGGGAGAGGGAGAGGGAGAGAAAGATTGACGGTGTCAGATGTATGATCCCCTGACCATCTGCAGGGGACTTTGATAACCTGATCACAGCAGCTGATAATAACAGTATCACTCCGGCAAAATACTTAGCCTCTGCCCCTGTTTATGCATGTGCTCGCAGGTGGACAAAATAATAGAAACACCTCCGTAGAATGGTATGTTTGTAGTTGAATAAACGTGTAGTGGCTCTACTAGGAAATACCATCAAAACAAATGGTTACTTTCAGTGACTATTTATAGAGAGAGATGTATGTGGGATGGACAAAGGAAACAGTACTTACCACATGTTTAACATGACCTCTTATGGCTGAGGATAAATGGTAATATGTTGTCCTATTTCTACATAACCAGCACCTAACAACATAAGATAAGATTTATCTTTAACTCCAATGATGATTGCATAGGTTGCATGTGAGACAATGGCTTAGCAGCAACCATCCACGATTTAAGAAGATATTTATTTTCATTTTTGGTCCTAATCCTCTAGTCATTTCCTGACTGTGTGTTTTACATTTCGGATGTAATCTAAAAGCCATTTTCTGTATATTTGGACCCTAAAACATGTGACCGAGGCTCCTCCAGCAACAGCTGTCACTCAGCGCCGTCTGCGCTCATCTGCTTTGATGTCACATTTTGGGAAGGTGACGGTTAGTTAGGCTGAAAACGGATGAATGCGATGCTAATCAGCACGAGCCACTCTCGCTCTTAACTTAATCAATGAGATACGTGTGATCTGATATGAACAGGCTGACAGAAGCTTCCATCTGTGCTGTGAGGGGAGGATGGAAATGCTGAAATGTTGATGTTAAACTGCAGTAGCATCCAGAATAAATAAGGAACATTTAATTATGGTGCCTTCATGTAAGCTGATCCAGAACACATGTGGGCCAGTTACACCCGAGACTGTAAATAGATGTACATAGGAAGAGTAATGTCACCCATTTGTGCTCTTTTGAAGCCTTAAATTTAGCATTATGGCCTTGACCATTTTGTTTTTTTGAAGTCAGAAGTGACCATATTTGGACAAGACGATAGAGTGTTAACTTATCAGTTAATACTAGCTAAACAAAAAGTAAGGAAATTTGTGTTTGGTCGATTATTTCTTTGTTGTAATAATGCTTCTTGGCAATAAATCTCATACTGTTGGAAAGCCTGTTTGGTTTGACTCTTGTTTGGTGTCATTTATTGGATTGAATGATTGAAGTCTGAAACAAGAAACAAGACATATTGGCAATTCAACTATTCATTTAACAAACAGGGACCTCAGTAGCATGTGGAAGAACCATACACAGCCACAACAGCCTGGCACCTCCTCCTCATGCTGGTCACCAGCTTGAAGTTGCCCTATGGCACGGGCCCTATCCAGATCAGTCAAACGTGGCATGCTTGGAGCAGACACCAACTGACCACTGTAGCAGGGTCCATGCTCACAGGTGCTGCTAATCGGGCACCAGTCAGGCACCAGATTGTCAGCACCTGGGGTACCAGAAGCTCAAAACAAGAGTCAATAGCAGAATAAGCTGTTTGGCATTAGCAGAGAAGATTTGGTAAGTTCTTCATGGGCACAACC
>VUQI01061372.1:4973-24796 GCA_015106735.1 Paratilapia polleni
GGGGGGGGAAAAACACACACAAACACACAAAAAACAAAAAAAAAAAAAAAACATAAGAGAACTCACATAAATTTATGATTTTGTGACCCAATTAAAATGCCCTCTTAGACCTCTGTAACAGTAACATCATGTTGAGATTAAAATCATTCACCATTTCCTTTTTTCTCCTTTTCCAGTGTATGTGTTTGTGTTCCATTTATATGAGAAATAAATCCTTCACAAGTGCAAACTTTGATTATAAAAATTAAATAGTGACATGTTGAAATTACCTCCATCTCAGACTCTAAGGCATTCACAACCTCAGTAGCCCTTTTATCTTTTGGCATTCTGTTTTTTTTAAAGTAATAGCAGCTTGCACTCTATGACAAGACAATGCTGTCAAAATAAAAATCTAATCTTTCAATAACTGATAAATGTGTGTTTTTTTTTTACCTCTTCATGGTATAATCTGTCTTTTTGTAGTTTCTCTCGCGCTGCTCTCTCTGTCTCTAGCCCCATATCATACGATGTGTGCATCTTCCATTCTTCCACCACCTAGGAGAAAAAGAATAACAATAAGAAAACAGGATAACAAATGTGTTAAATGACAAACTGAATGACATAACTGGCATTGTTACTAGATTGTGTTTATACTAAAAATGTGTTTCTTTTCTTTTTTTTTTTTTTAATGTAGAAATGTCAAAAGCAAAAGGTCTTTGCATCTCAGTCTGTGAAAAAGCCTTTTGTTGACGGACAAAGACAACATTATAAGGCTAATGACAGACTGCCAGGGCTGCTGGACTGCCCTGGCAGGCCTGTTTGTTGCTGGACCTCAAACAATGACTTCCCTTCTTCTGTGCCCACAAACGCATACCAAAACTCATTCACATCCCCAAATTATGATTCATTCTGATACTCATTGACACAAACACACAGAAGCAGTTTAGGTTCAAAATTCAAAAGAATTGGGGGAAGTCTAATATTTTTTCTTGTCCTACTTTGAATGGCTGCAATGACGTCCACAGACTTGGGATGAACTACTTTCAATATTCAGCCACTAAGGCCAAAGAAAACACATGGAGAATCTGAAGTTTAGCCTCTATGACTCATTCTACAGAGAAGCCTGAAGTTCCTGTGTATCTGGGCTGCTTTTTGAGTAACTATTTACCTGGACTTGGCTAATAATCTTCTACATCCAATTTTCACTCTTTGTGAGGCTTCCTCATGAACCTTCAGTGTCACAATCAGGTTACAATTTGTAAAGTTAGAGTTAAGTAAAGTAAAACAACCAATGTTATTTTCCCTTTCAAAAACTCTTATCTTGATAGAGTTTACAAGCATTTACATACAGCAATGCTTGAAGGTTTGCAGTTTTTTTTTTTTTTTAATATTTCTGATTTTCACAAACTTACACATAAGTGCTATCAGTAGATAAAGAGAACCCAATTAGACAAAACCATTACACTAAATAAGTTTTTATTAGGGAAAATGATCCAATATTAATATGTAAAATGTGATTATTTTATTCAATAAATAAATGAAAAAGTAAATAATTTGTCTCATTTGTTTTCCCCTCATCATTTAAAAAATATTTTTTTGTGAATATGCAGAATCTGTAGGTGAGGGACAATTTTTTTTTTTTTTTTTGGTAGTGAAAGCTTTCCAATTTCTCTGTTCAGTAAAAGTTCTTTGGACAAATTATATTTGCGCAGATTTTGGAATCTCATAACCATCGGCTATTGTCTGATGAACACTTAGATTTTTACTAGTTTGTTAACTTTGTCGTCATTCGTAAACAATGACCGGCAGGTGGAACAGGAAGTTTTGGCCTGGATATCCACTGGCTACACCAGAAGCTTTGAAAAACTGGCTGCTGCTCCCAGAGGCTGTCATGAGACAAGTCAGCGGTTTCCCAGATTGAGACCTCCTTGACCATTCACCTCTACACCTCTAATTCGCTATGTGCTTGTTAAGTCTGACATAGTTATTCACTTCCAGGTCCAAATGCTTCTTCAGTTCGCTAAAGTGAAAATAGTACAGAGGCACCATTCAGGGTTTAAAAACAGCCCAGATTCGTTCAACTCCAATAAAGTGATCAGTGTCGCTAGTAGCCAGTTGATCTCTAAAGATGAAATGTGGTGATATAACTTTAGACGTAAACTAAGAAGAAAAACTAAATACCAGAAGGGTTTTGGTTTTAGTGAAGTTAGACTAGCTGACATAACTATCTGCCACTCAATAGCTAGCTAGGTATCTTTAGGCTATTATAAACATAGCAGCACTGGCAAAGTATTTAACTTTGCTCTAAAACTTCTTAAATTGTTCTCAGTAATAGTATAGGATGAGCGTTCGTCATTGAAATATAGCACCTGTGAGCCATCATATGGTAGGAAGAAGACACAAAAGAGGGGGAAAAAGTGTCTGCAGTGACCCTACCCAAAACATGAGGTTATTAATTAACATGTTACAGGGTTTAAAATCATCTGAAAAATTTCAAAAAAAGTTCCAAAAAGTTACAGTCCTAAGCTTAACTGCAAAACTAAAATTTTAGCTGGCCAGTGATTCACTTCTTAAGCACTAAAATATTGGTCTCCAGTACACTGTGAGCCAATGTCGCATACAGTATTAGTTCTTAATAACTTAGCTTAAAGGTGCGTTCCTCATAAATGCTGCTAATTTAATACTTGCCTTGGAAAACGACTTACTTGGGAAAAACAAGGAACACAGTACTGCAGCTTAAAATGACAACAGCCTTGGCCAAAAAAGGAGAGGCTTGAACCCGGAAACTGGGTCAATATGTGCCCACTTAACAAGCACAACAACAACAACTGCTCCTTTTCTTTTTATTGTTCCCATTTCTCATCAAGGTTTACTGGGTCACTAAAGTTCATGACCCAACTCCCATTACAACCCTCTTAGTGTTCTGCTTACTCATACAATTCATCACAAGCCATGAGTCTAATAATACTGCTCACCTTCCCACAGCTGACCCAGAAATGTTAACCACACATTTTGTTTAGTGACCATGACACTAAGAAAACTATTTGTATATGTTCAAGTTTTGTTTTTATTTGTTTTTTTTTAACATTAAGAATGTGGTGTTAACAAGGACCGGATAATTCATCAAGCAACAGCGTATAACAGTTGTTTATCAAAAGCTGAGATACATAAAGGGCCAAAACTTCCACACCTTGTTTTGCGTGGAGTCCTGCTCCTGCTCGAGGCTGTCAGGGTCTTTCTCCTGTCGAGACTGACCTGGGCCAGACAAGCTCTGCTCTGAACAATACACATGTTGACTGGGGTACCTGAAAGACAAACAAGGTAGTAACTGTTAACAAATGCAAATGATGTACATCAAACAATGTTACTGTAGGAAAAAAAAAAAAAAAAAAAAAAAAAAAAAACCAAAAAAAAACTAAAACAAAAAAAAAAAAACAAAGAAAAAAAAGCCCTAACATAAACTATGTTAGTGCACTATGTAACTTGTGATTAATAAAGCTTTATTCAGTTAGATGTACTGAGTCATTCCTCAAGAGATTTATAATACAGATTACTTAATAATTATTATGTAATATTATATTTAGATTATTCACAAAACATTATATGCAGTTTCTTTTAAACTGAGCATTTAGGGAATAAAAAAAAAATAAAAATCCAGTGTCAATATATAGGCTGATATTCTTTGAAAGGGCGGGGTGACTGTTAATTTACTTTCCAGCATGGTATATCAAAAACCAGTTAGCAAATTACCATGAAGATGATGCTTGACTCCATACCACCATCTGCTCAGATGGTCCTAAGAGTATGGAGTCCGAGCTGCTATGATGGACAAACTATGTGATGGCACAATTTTTGAGTTACCCTAAGCTTCTTTTTTTTTTTTTATTTAATTTTAATATCAGCACATATGTTTATTGACACATCTGCTATCTACTCTATTGTCAACCAACTTATATTTTGGTCAGACTTTATAATGAGTTCTTCTTTGGCTTTATAGTTATGTTATAAACAGTAAAAGTGAAGACTGAAGGGTTGAAATTGAAAAAATATTAACCACCACAGTGCCTTCAGGGTAAGAGACATTTCCATCTGTTGCTCTGTTCCTGCTCACTCGATGATAGGAAATCATATTTAATGACTAACAGGCTGTTCTGGCACAGGACCGTGTTAACATTTATTTAGTGTTCTCAGCCTCAGTCTCAGTCTCTGTGTTTAGACTGCTAATGGATAGTTGCCTTATGGATGAGCAACCTTGTTGTTCGATAGAGTTCCCATAAAAGACAACACAGATGTCAGTGCTTTCACAAGTTAAATAAACTATAAGTTTGACTATTTGTATTATCTTGTAAGTAGAAAGTATGGTATTTACAGGTGCATATTTCCTGGCTTTTGATTTTGCAGGACTCTTTTATGGGAGCATTGGCTGAGACAACACATTAGATGCATTTACAGCCTGAATGGTTTAGGAAGTGGAAATGACATGAGGAGAGCCTGTTTAGCTGACAGCAGCATGTAGGGGATTCCAGAGAGAGAGAGAGAGAGAGAGCTGTTTCTGAATCCTGAGTATGCAAACATTTGACAGACTTTTGGGAGGAGGACTACACAAAGGGTATGAACTCTCTTGTACATAGGGATCTTGATTTCACTGCTGTGCTTGTGTACAGTACTTTACTCTGATATATACTGTATATTGTTTAATGACTTACAGTACTGCTTCCAAGGAGCCAGACTTTCTTGTAATTTTTTTAAAGTGATCATGAGCAGTAGTTCTTCAGCCTTTCTGAAGGTCTTTCATAGTTTTTCTTTGGACATTGGCTGCTTTTTCACTCATTTTCCATCCAGTCCTTGTACCTGAACATTTTCAGAGGAATGTGTCTTTGTTTGTTGAGCCACTTAACACTGACCTATGAATCATTTAAGCATAAAAGCACATAACTCAAGGAATGAACCAGTGTTGTGTCTACTGATTCCCAAAAAGCTATTAGCCGGAAGCTTGGTGTATCTCAGCATAGTGTGCCCACAGTGTGCCCTTAAAAAAATTTAGGAAACTGGACAAGTGGAGGATGAAAGAAGTGCCAGGCCTAAAAAACTATCTACAGCAGATGAACTGTATCTGAAACTCATGTCCTTCAGAAACAGGAAAAAATCCAGCAAAGACATGACATAGGACCTGACATGACATAGGATCTGGCCCTTCAGCTGATCCATCTACTCTTTGCCAAAGTCTCATCAGAAATGGTCTCAATGGAAGGGAGGCTGTCAGGAAGCCATTCTTAAGGAAGTGAAACAGGGAGAAAAGGCTGAGCTATGCCAAATTACACAAGAACTGGACTGAAAATCAGTGACAATGGGTCTTATGGAGTGACGAATTAAAAATTTGAAATTTTTGGTTCAAATCATCATCAATATGTATGGAGGAGGTCAGGAGAGAGTTACAACAGTGAGTGTCAACAGCTATTTGTAAAACACGGTGGAGGCCCTGTCATGGTTTGTAGCTGCATTTCAGCCAGTGGTGTTGGAGATCTTGTCAAAACTGGTGGAATTATGAAAGCAGAAAAGTACCATCAGATTTTGATCCACCATGCAATACAATCTGGTCTGATTGGCAACAGCATGACAATGATCTCAAACACACTGCCAATGCAGTAAAAGCATACCTGGATAGAAAAACACACAATGGAACACTATCAGTCATGGATTGGCCTCCCCAGAGCCCAGACCTCAACATTATTGAAGTAGTGTGCGATCATCTTGACAGAGAACAGAACAAAAGGCAGCCAACATCCAAAGAAGAGCTTTGAACATCCTTTAATAAGCCTGGAGAACTAATCCTGAAGACTACTTAAAGAAATTACAGGAAAACTTGTCTAAGAGAGTTCAGACTGTGATGAAGAATAAAAGTCATCATACCCAATACTGACTTTCAAGGTCATAGAAATTGTACATTAGAATTGCCTTATTTACTGTATTTCCATGAATGTTTGTACATGGTTCAATAAATTGCTGCAACTATTTCCCATTTTCCTAGCAAAATATAAAGAAATGCGGGGTGGCTCAAGACTTTTGCGTAGTATTGTATCTGGGCTGCTTCTTTATGTTTTTGGATTGGACAATAACTGACAATAAGTACTCATGGAATTTGAGATGAGTAGGTGCACAACAAAATATAATGACACAGATAAAAATATAGGTGTAATTTTATCAAGCTTGTCTATTATTGCCTACAATGACTTCTACAGACAAGTTATTTTAATATAAAAACATACAGCTTTAGAGTTAGGATCATTCATTTAATTGTATAGACTAATTTTGAATCAAACAGAAACTACACAAAAGGCATTTGCTTTGAAAAAAATCACGAGATGGGATGGTAGAGGGAAACAAAGTGGTAGACGGAGAGAGACGTAGAGGAGAACGTGAACAAGATAAGATGGAAGGATGTAGAGAAAGAGATGCAACATGAAGCAAGAATAAGCAGAGAAACAGAAAGATATCTAATGGAGGAAAGCACTGATGAACAGATGGATGAACGAACAGTTGCTACAGTTTCCCTCCTCCCATCTAGAGTTTAAAATTGAATTAGCAATGAAGTATTTATACAAGTGCAGTGTGGGTTTTCCAACTCAGTGCCTCTGTACAGTAGACAGCAGTGGAGGATAGTGCAGGGAAACAAAGAGCAGTGCTGATAAGTCTCCTACATGCATATTATGCACTTGATGATACATTTAAAGACAGAAAGTCAAGATTTCTCACTGGGGGAGAGGAAAGAGAATTATAGCTCTAGAGGGGAAAATGGCTGAGGGATGACAAGGATTTAAAGTTGACTGAGGAGAAACACTCGGTTTGCTTCTAGCTGTCTCCCTCAGCTACCTTGTTTCCAGCCTAGCTGCCATCAATGGGTGCTGATGCAAGCGGTCTGATCAGAGAGTGTGAAGTGATATCAGTGAATGAATGGCAACTGGTTCTGTCAGGGATGTACTGTAAACTGCTGATGCAATATTTTAGCCATTTTTTTCTGGTAGTTTCACACCTTGAAAACTAATAGTGTTTACAGTAACTAAACTTGTTTTTAATCTGTGTATGTGTTCAGGAGTGCTGCCCACCATCAATGATTGGTTGTTGAGTGACGAGCCTGAAGAGAGAGGAGCCATCCCATCTGGCATCAGACAGCAATCCCAGTGACACATGACACCCCTTCTTGCCATGTAGACACACACTCATATCAAACACGCAACGCATTTAAACTGGCAACACAAATTCATCCTTTAACATATGGAAAAAAACTTTGTCTGTTTCATTAGAAATGTCATGTTTTTAATCACACTATATGATATGCAGATGGTGTCCCAAAACAGCATGACTTGTTTTGATTCCCTCAAAGACAATTACATCCATCACAAAGTCTTGAAAATCCTTAGCAAGGGCTTAAAAATGACCTAAAATCTTGTGTTTTTATAACAGATACAATCAAAACATAATAGATTAATATGAGGCTGCATCTTAAAGCCAAATTATTGCAGGGCAATTATAATAAATCTAATTTCACTGTGTTGTATGGGTGTGTACATCCATTATTTCTTACTAGATTTATTATTTATCACTTCTAGCTTGAGATCTAAACCCCAGCCACATAAAACCCTCTACTTTATTTCCCACCCTTCAAATGTCAAGCGGTATCCTTCGTTCCACTTTGGCAGCTGCTTAAATCACTCACCACAAAGTTGAGGATTGTTTAACTGGGGGCCCACCCACTCTGCATCACCTTACGTTGGTATAAGTCAATTCCGTGGTCTCTTATAGCTAGATCACTGGCAGTCTTTTCCTTTGTACAAACCCTACGATCATTCTCAAGATGGCTTGGAGCATGTGAGAAATATACAGTCGCACCAATGTGCAGTCATAACTACACAATGTGTAAGAAATACTGAAAATATCTCCATCATCACCACTACATACGGTCCTTACTTTTTGATCAAGCATTGTGCCTATTAGCCAGTGCATGTACTGTAAAATGTCTTTAGGTCAGCGAAGGAAAGTGATGGAGTCAGGGCGTGCCTGAGAGTGGGTGCTTCAGTGCATTAGTGGGCTCCTGCGAGCCACACGATCCATGTAGACCTTCAGGAGCACTAATTCCATTACATAATGCCCAGCTGCAGCTCTAAGTGTGTGTGCGTGTGTGTAAGCTCTTTGTCTGCATATCAGTGTGTGTGGCATTGTGCCAGTCTGCATCACTTTCACTTTTCCTCTAATAATTCTCTGTAATTGTGCTCACATGATTTCACTAATGAACTGTCATTTTGTAACTTAAATGTATCATTAGTGTTAGGTATATCTGTATGTAGGTCAGCTGTGAAAATTAGGCATGTTTTGTAGCTGCATATTTTAGATGTAACTTTTCATTTCAACTAGACGTTCCTGGAATCCAACTGCTCCCTGACTCATGTTAGTGATTTAGTTTAGTCTCTTCTAAATGTACTGTGAGTCATAGTTATACTCATCAAACATCGAAATAAATCTAGGACCAAATACAGCAGTTTGAGAGTGAAGACAGATCAACAAGCTTTTTTTTGCCCTCCAGGATTTTGTGCCTAGTTAGCGATCTGTGGATTTAGATTTCTCATCACCAACCAAGGCATGCCCTCATCCATCTCCACATCTCTTCATCATCCCACCACATGCAGTGTCACACCCTTAATCACTATGGCAACATCCATCACTTCAGACTGCTGGTAGGATGACCTCAGGGTCACATTAAACTTTGCCAAAGGATCTACAGCTGTTACCCCTCCCTCTGCATGCCAGTACTTCACATTGGGTGGCCTTGCTAACTATGATGATGGATGCTCTGCTTAACAGATTGGGGCTGGCAGATGAGCTGTGACCCTTGAGGAACTCCCACAAAACCAGACTACAGATTGTTCTAATGGGAAATCAACACAATGCCAAAACTATGCTGGACCTACCTTTAACTGAAATGTGACAACTGTGCTGTGGTGCTTTTATTTTGCTAGCTGTACCTGAATTGCACGTAAATAGCCGACAAAGAGTAACAAGGATTCACATTATCAGAGCAAAATGACTTTCCTGATATTTATCTGACAAAGCGTGCTAATCTAAAATCACTTTGATCTCCTGATCAAAATATGTGACAGTCAAACTGAGTTCTAGATAAGCCCTCAGAGCGGTCTGATAAATATCGGCCATCATGCTTCTTTTCTGGAATGATGTGTGTTGTCTGAGCAGGTACAGATCCGGGCTAACATCAGATACAGTATGAGAGCAAGTGCTCAGTTAGCACATGGTAGTGGTGTGCAGAAAGATGGGTAGCTCTGGTCTCAGATGCAGTGTAATCCTAGGCTGCCTGGTAAATATAGCCTATGGCTGCTTAGGGCTGGGCAGAGCGCTGCTTTGTGCTGCTCTGCTCGACCTTGGCTTATCCTGCCTTCCCTTTTCTCAAAGGGGACGAAAAGGCATCAGACCACTGGGGATAGGGCAAAAATAATGGTACAACAGTGCATAGTATTGCTTCCTCTTGGTATACAAGATCAATACACTGACACCAAATATCTATATTTTTTTAAACATGCAGGCACTGCAGATTTTCCTGCCAGTTTGACTTGTCCTCTTCACTTCATCACTCTTGATGGCGGCACTTACCAAAGGAATGGGGGTAAATTGACAGGAAAGTCAGTATTTGTATCTTTTTGGCAAATTAATTACAATCTATCTACAAGTGTGGGGAGGTGGAGCCAGAGTCTGTAACCATAGCTCTACTGACAATGGAGTATTTACAATATTATCATGTGTGTATCATTAATATGAGAATGATCACTCTTGTCGTCATTAATGATAACTTACTGACATCTACGTGACCCTAAGGTGGATAACCGATAAAGGCAATGGATGGATGACTGCTAGACACCCACAGGTCTAATGTGGCTAATGTGCATCTATCAACACAACAACACAGTTACTCTATGCTTTCACATGTGTTATCTTCTGGGCTTCCTGTAGTTTTACTGTAAGTTGTCTGGCCTGAAGCAAATCCATATAAATCAATATGTTCATGCAGTTCAAAGTGGAGTAATGGCTCAGGCCTTTTTGTGTGATTCAGTGTGATTAGGTTGCTTTCTTTCAGATTCTGTGAGAGTCTCCTATCCATTGTTGTGGCATGAACTATCTAAATGACCTATTAATTAGCATCCAACTTTGTGGCTTACATAAATAGACAAACAAGGACTAATTTTCCCCCTGTCTAAAATATTTGGATTAAATTATTTATCCAGATGTAAAACTTTTAATTAACAAAGTTAGGCATCACTGAGAAGTATTTCTAGTGTCATTATCCCATGGGTTGTTTTGTAAAAGTGGGCAGAGTGGCAAAGAAAGGGAGGAGCGAGATAGAAGAGAGCTTTGGCTAATTAGTGCTGGGTGTCCATAAGGTTACATAAAAGTGAAATGAGATACCCTGAAGGCCTGGTGTGTCACACACACGCACGCACACACACAAACTGCATGTGCTCAGACATGCACACATACAGCTCCTTTGAAAACAGGAGCAAAGGGCACACAAAAGAGCACACAGTATCCATTAAAAGATCTCTAGATCCATTGTATTAAGTGCAAGCCTGGAGGAAACAGGGAAATGCACAGACCTAAGAAGCCTCGTGCTAAGCTATGAGAGTAAAAGGGTTTCACGTAACAGATTGGTTACAGAAAACGGAAAATGAACAAAAGCGCAATCTGACCAAGCATTACCATGTGCTTCCTAAGTCACATTACTCCACTCTCAGTGTGGAGTACTGCACTACAACTCAGCTGACTGTTGTCCAAGTAAAAGTTTTTCCAAATTATTTAGAGGCATACTAAGTGAGACTTCAAAGCAGGTTTGCTACTGCAATTCATAACCTGATCTTTACCAGTGGCCAGAAACCTTTGTTACTTTACCAGACTTCAGTGTATTTTTCCACCACTGCCTGCTTGCTCTTCTTTTGCACAGCGAGACTTACCGTGCAAAAATGCCACCTCATGCTTGAGTGTAGAATTTGAACACTAGTGAGTGAGAGGCCCAGACTGAAAAAGGTAATAAAGACAAATGTAAACAATGCTGGATTTAAAGTACAAAAGAACTGGCCATGCAAGTGTGTAATGAGCAGGGGAATTCAATCAACGTGTTGAAGCTCAAGAAAATACAAAATGCATGCTTTCAAGAAAAATCTAAAGGGTGCATTTAATGTCCACAAGTAAGCTTACAACACATCCAAAACAGTTCTCTGCAAGCAAAGATCTAACTCGTGACAACACTGTAGAACTGTGAGCATTTTATGTAGCTCCAAAACGTCCAATACAGTGATACATCTTCTTTTTAACTGATTGTGTCAATTTCAGCTATCACAGTAGTCAATCAAACATTAATTCATATCATATCAATAATTTAAGATGATGAACTTAATGACCCAAGCTTTTAGTAGTTTAATAAAGTAAGTCAAGTAATATAAGTGGGTTGTATTTAGTCTTAACCTTTTGATGTGTGTTTCAGACACATAATTCAGTTAATATTTTTTGTAAATGTATGTACTAGATTAAACTTGTTATCAGATCCACAATGGCTATAAACTTGGTAATTAATAGCTGCAAAAATCAATAACAGACATGGGAGTATTATGAATAGTAAACAGCACACAAGTATACTTGCTGGATTAATTTTTTTCCAATCTAGTCTGATTAAAGTGCATTGCATGAACATGTCAACACTCATCCAATACAATCAATCAATCAATACAATCAAACAAGCAAATAAAAAACAGCATTTAGCACATGAAAGCATATTCTTACGTATTTTTCTATTTGACTCAAAGAAATTTCTGCCCTTGCTTTTCTCTCAAGGATTATTTATTTTCATTTTTCCGATACGTGTGGGGAAGGACAGGAAAGATTAGGAGATTAAGATGTAGATGACAGGGGTCTGTTCCAAAACTACTCTGCAGCTGTAAGTCATGTACCTTTGCCAGCACAGCTACTTTCTTTGCCTTAGACTCCCTAACTACATTACTGTCCAGTCTGTCCAGAGCTGTGATAGGATCTCTGTTGGCCCTGTAGTGGATAACCTTTGTGCAAGAGGGGGAATAGGGAAGAGAGATGCCATTCTGCCGAGTTTGATTTACATCGAATGGAGCCAATTAACATTCCCAGAACATTAAGACCTGCCTGTGCCTGATCTCCCACTCTGTCTCTTTGACTCTTGCTTCCTCATTCCTTCTGGGATCATAGCAAAAATCTGCTGGAGGAAATAAGACGGATTCAGATAGACATGTGGCATAGTTGAAGGTGAAGGTGAGAAGGAAAGGCCTTTTACTGCTCAGTGCATTAAGCTTACGTTCTACATAGTTTTCCATTCCTTTCATTTTTAGTTTTAAATAAAATGAAGCCCTGCTTTTGAACAATTCCTGGAGAAAAGTATTCATAAGAATAGTACTGTAACAGAGGACCAGGTTTAATTTTGTTTTTGGTTTTCACGAGTCGCCACTATGCTACACAACCCTTTGCATACTCTGATACCCATATGAGGCGATTTTCAGTCATGTATGAAGATGTATGAAGAAGCAGAAGATGTCTTATATTTGAGGACAATTATGAATATCTGATTGCAGCTATGGAGAATGTTTCCCATTGATCAGCTCTAACAGTGTTTCATTAGCCCAGTTTAACCAGGAGGAGTTTCTAAAGGTTTGTGATATGTGTTAAATGACAACTAAGTCTTTGAATTAGGGCTGTTCTACACTCTATGGACAAAAGTATCGGGCCACACCTTTTAATAACTGAATTCAGGTGTTTTCAGTCCCATTGCCACAGGTGTATAAAATCAAGCACCTAGCTATGCGGTCTTCCTTTACAAACATTTGTGAAAGAATGGTTCATTCTAAAGAGCTCACTGAATTCGAGCGTGGTACTGCAATAGGATACCACTGTTGCAACAAGTCAGTTGGTGAAATTTCTTCCCTCCTAGATGTTCCATGATCAGCTGTACGTAGTATTATTGCAAAGTGGAAGTGTTTAGGACCCACAGCAACTCAGCCAAGTGGCAGACCATGTAAGGTTACAGAGCAGGCTCACCAAGTGCTGTGGTGCATAGTGTTTAAAAGTCACCAATGCTCTGCAGACTCAGTAACAGCAGAATTACAATCCTCCTCTGGCATTAACATCAGCACTAAAATTGTGCGCTGGCAGCTTCATGGCATAGGTTTCTATGACTGAGCATTTCCTGTAGGTATAATGTGTAGGTGGCCCAGTAATTTTGTCTACATAGTGTATATTTTAGCCAATAAAATATGTAGCTCTGCAATATCTGTTTAATGTCAAAATCATTCAATGTCTCTAATATGACTTCCTTTATTTGATCTCCTTTTGTCGTCATCAGGTGATGCTGCTATGATTCAAGTATATTTTAATGGCAAAGGTACCCAAACATAATCTGCTAGCACTAGTGCTGTTTAACAAATAACAAAGGAAACACAAATCCCAGTCTCACTATGAAGATATTTTTCTCTTTATGCAAACTCCAAAATTTAATTTAATAAAACCAATTCAATAAGGCACCTTGCCCTAAATGAAGAACATCATGATCTCATAATTCTGGAAGTTGGTACCAATACCAATAAAATTACATGATTCTCGATACTCAATTTGATACCACAGTTAATAAAAAAAAAAGATTAACCCATGTACTTAAACATAAACTGCTTTATTAAGAAGTTGTTTTAAATCACTGACATGACATGCGTGTGGTAGACCATTTATTTAAAATGTTAATGTTACATTTTGTTGACAAGACACAGACTCAAATGTTAGGATGGTTGCCAAGCAGTCTACTAAGGTATAATGTTAGCTACATTACGCTATCTTACATATTTATATAATGTTAGTCATTGCAAACATTTTAGCCTATGGAACATAGCTGATTTTACAACGGCAATGTCGGCTTTCTCAAACAAAAAGGTAACTTGTATTTCAGGATAACAACCAGACAATCTTAACAAAGTTTGTTCTACTGACTAGCCATAGTACCAAAGTAGGAAAAGTAAGTTACTGAAAACAAACCCTTACTTCACACATAGCTGGACAAGATCAGTGCATATATCAAATGAAATCCAAATATGAGTTATATAATCTTCCAGTCCATACAGTCTTTACATTAGTTTCTTACCATTCAGTTGCTATTTATGGGACTGTTGCTTGAGATGCAGTTTTATTGACATTTAGAGATTGATCTAATGTCAGAGAACACAGTGTTGATGCCTCAACACATCACCACATTTCTGATGAACATTTTATATTCATTTCAATATTCATTCATACCTAAGTAAACCAGCTTTTAAAACATTTTGTATGGCCTCGGAAACTGCACAGGTTTCCATTCAGAACAAATAATCTGTTTTATACTTAAAAGAATGTTAAATAACTCAGAGAGAAAAAAGAGTTCCACCTTATGAGCACCACAGCTTTCTCTGCAAATTTTTTTTGTTCTAGCATTTGGCATTGTGTTTCTGTCTTTCTCTGCTTCACACTCTCACGCACAAACACAACATACACATCTTGCATAGTAAACACATGAAGACCTGCATATTCTCTACTGCCAACAACTCTACATTACAGAAATACTGCAAGAGGGAACGAAAACAACGAGCATTCTATTGAACACTAAGTCTCTGAACATGGAATAATATCACATCTAGAAAGGGATAAAAATATTTTTTTAATCATTCAACGAGCACCTCTCAAAATTTAATATGTGTTTTCATAAATCATTTCAGCGCTGCCAAGCATGAGTGCAAGGCGGCACAACCCCAATAAAATCTGCACCAGTGGCACAGAGAGAGCGGGAGAGTCCAGGAGAGAAGTAAGAGGGGGTGAATGAGCACTCTCATGCCTACAGGATGATATTCTGTGTGTCCACTTTGTCACAACAAATTTAAATATTAATTTTCTAAACCCAAAATATTACTTGAAGCAAATAATGTTACATATAATCACCCCCACAGATTGCTCATATGAACACGGCATGTAGCACGTATATGCCCCAAAAGATACACAGATGCTTTAAAATTGCATCTATTATTAGAGTGTACCTCCATTTTCCCCCTCCATTTTACATTTCCTCCAATGAAAACAAAAACTGTAATATGGGGGAAGACACCAAATCTAAGGGAGCGAGTACAGTATGCAAACCCTGTTGGTGGTGATAAAATTTTGCCTTAAAATATAAGCATATTTTAACTTGCATTTTATTAAAATGAATACAGTCCATACTCTGTAAAGCTGAAATCCCCTAAAATGCTTGTTGTGAAAGAAAAAAAAAGACCTCTATGTGTTATTTGACCAGCACCGCATATTATTCACACCTCTGGTGGCATAACAGTAATCATAAGCCTCGTTTTCTTTCCCCCATGGCTAAATGACTGACAGAGCAGACACAACCTGTACCAGAGCATATGTGCATGACTGGTTAGCCTACACACACACACACACACACACACACACACACACACACACACACACGGGCACACGCACCAGCTGAGGCCATAAGACCAACTGTGTAATTATACATGTGTAATTGCATCCTAACCAATCATGTACAATAGATGCAGTGAGAGAGAGAGAGACTGTTAGAGATAGAGAAAGGCAGGTGGAGGGGGGAAAGATGGATGTAAGGATAACCATCATTTCCCCTGTCTCTTGAGATAACCAGCCATACCTTGCGCCTGCGGTCCCTGGATCGATTCCTCTTTTTTATCTTTTCCTCCTCCTTCTCCCTCTGCTCCTGGGCGGCGGCCTCTGCGAGGTCCTTGGTCTTGCGGAGCTGCTTGGCGGCTTGCGCCATGGTGCCCCTGCTACTATTGCTGCTGCTCCAGTCACGGTCGCTCCAGCCCTCTGCTTGTTTGCACTACCACCAGTCGTCCCGGTTTCCTCTTCCTGTGTCCCTCTGTCCCCCGAGCCCCGTCACTTACTACCTCTTCTCTGGTGGCCACCACGACATGTGTGTGTATGAGGCAAGCACAGGGAGCGTCTGTGTCCGGATATTTGTGTGTGTGTATGTGTGTGAATAATGTTGATGGTAGAGCAGCCACAAGACAGCCTCCAGCAGCCACAAAGAAAGATGCTACAGCTAGTGGTGCTGATGTTGCTGCCTGCGCCGCGGCTGCTACTCATCCAGTCTGGTAGCACTGCACTGAATTGCCTCCCCTCCCCCTTCTTTCTTTCCTACCTACCTCCCTTCTCTCCTCTCTCCTCCCTCTGCTTGCAGAGACCAGTCACGCAGTTCTGTGTTCAGCACTGTAGGGATCCTGCAGCAGAGCTCCCTCTTTTTATCTGTCAGATGTCCTCCTCTTCCTGCTGCTCTGCATCTTTCTCCAGTTTTCTTCTCTGTTAAAGGCTTTTCTTCTTCACAATAGCTGTTGTTGCATATTGCATAAGTGAGGTACAAAAGATGAGGGCGCTAAAGCTGCGGAATGCCTTCAAATTATTTTTTTCTCACGTCCTTCCTCTCTCTCTCTCTCTCTGCCCATGGCTTTTCCACGGCACCTCCCTCCTGGAAACAGATAGAGAAGAAGAACAGAAGTGAGAAAAATGGAAGCTTGTAAAACAGAAATGGATTTCTAATATACAGAGAGCTTACGGGAAGATTCTGTGCTGAGCTTGGTTACAGGTCAATGTTAAAGTGCCATGGAAACATAGTGTCGTGTGATTACTATTAAACCAGCCTATTTCTCTCATGTTTTAGTGTCAGAAGCAGAAAAGAAGAGAAACATCAACGACGTGAATGCTTCATAAAAATTGCATGCCTTCTCCCTTCCCTTTCATTCCACCACTTTTCCCTTTTCCATCAAATCAAGAGAGTATGCATGGATGTTTGATGCAACAAACAACAGCATTAACAGACCATGACTGGTCAGTGCTTTCATGTTTGGAAGACACACTATTGTATAAACTCCTTATAGTTCTTCCTGGATTTGGACTGTCTCGCTGTCTAATAAAAAGAAAACATTGGGAAATTACAATTCCTCCATTTAATTTCTAAGTAATAAGGTCTTCATCTACACCTTCATATATTTATATTAAGCAGTATAATTAGTTTTATTTGGTTCTAATAAGACTCTAACATTCAGTTTTAACTTAAAATGCCTCTTACTGTCCAGTGCGAGCCACATTGGAAAAAAAAATCCCAAATAATTGTAAAATTAATTGTATTTCAACAGGCACAACAATAGTGTAAAGTTTATCTGTTTCTTGTCTTCTTAACAGTTACATCTCAACATATACTATAGCTTCACCTATTCTTAATCCATTAATATAATGCATTTGCCTTCTGCTGCACACTGTTCATCACCAGAGGGAAGATCTACTGACATCAAACCCTCTCTCTCTCTCTCATTTATTCCCCCCTTCCACCCCTGCAACATCATCTTTCTGCAGAATGATGTAGCAATGTAAAGTGCAGCATAGCTTTCAACAGAGGCCATGTGACAAGACCAAGAATGCATACATCTTATATTCACAGATGCCGATCTGCCAGCGGATTAAAACCAAATACGTTCAATTATAGTAAACCAAAAGGGACTACATGAAAATCAATTCTGCGGTTAAATTCAAACTTGGACATTCTCGACCTTTTTCCCTTCACCAAATGTAGCCCCTACCTTCAGTGGAGTCTATGTAACTGTTTGCTTATTTGCTCATTTACTGTGCATTTCATCTGAGTGACAGCTTTGCATTACCATGTGCCTGATGCTAATAGATCTATTAAGCTACAGGTAATAAACAAAATGTATGCCACAGCCTCCCTTGGAATCACCATCAAAGGAAGTGGACTAATTTTCCCAAATCCCACAAAAAAACGACCCTCAAGGTGATGCACGTGTCCACTGAAAGCCATTTGCATAAAATACAGACTAAATAGGTAAAGTTTTCTGGGCACAAGATTAATGCTCCCATTGTGGTTTATTCAGCAATGTGACAAAAGGTCTCTAGCAAATATTTCAGAGGAGCAGTCATTTAGACACTCGAGTGAGTAAAGCACAATGGGAGCATTAGTCCAGTGTATGGTTGCCTTTATGCTGCCTCATTTATTCACCTCTAGCAAGGAGAGATGTTGTTGTTATTCGTTTCATGCATAATACTTTATATAAAAAATAGACACAGCTTCCAGGTCTGAAAAGTGAAGCCAACGTGGAAGTGCCCCAAATCTGTATTCTTTCGAAAAGCGGAAGAGGCGGCAACTCTTCTTGTTGCAAAGAGACCTCCGTTTGAACTGAAGTACACGGGAAAACAACCCCCAGTTTCCTTGCTCTATGACGTCACTAAACACTGTTCTGGTGGGTTTACAGTCTCGGTCACTACTTTCAGGTGTTATTGAATAAAACATTAAGTTCATTTTGAAAATTATGACCCCTGGGCTCTTGACCTCTGGTTTCAAAAGGCTAAGACAACAACAGCAAAAACATTCATCTTAAGCCTCCGCCAGGTGACTTCAACAACCAATGACATCATCCATCTTTTACATATAGTTGTGGTTGCATGCTGTGTTATCATGAAAACATGACTTGGATTCAAGCATAATTTTCTAGCTGGCAGTGCAATAATTCTGATAATTATATAATAAATTGCAATCTACTACACAAGTCTTTAATACATACCTGCACCTTCATGCTGGGACTCTTTCCTAAAATTATTTTAGTAAATATTACCATTAAAACCAAGTTATAACTGCTGTTCACAAGACTTCTTCAATAAGGATTGTAAAAATTAATACATGGGAGAAGTACAGAGCTATCTTGTGCATAAAATATCATTAATATTTTGCACAAGTTGCTGTGTGTGCACTTCAGAGAATTTACTACCAATACTGTGTCTTTAACAACTTCCGATGCACACAGCCAATATCTAATGGAGAGAACTCAGCTAAACAACTTTTAATTTAACCTCAGAAATTTATACAATGACCCTTTTAAAGTGGTCTTGAGCAACAATTCTTCAGGCTTTCTGAAGATCTTTCAAAGTTTTTCTTTGGACATTGGCTGCTTTATCACTCATTTTCATCCAGTCCTTGTGCCTGACCATGTGGGTTGTTTTTTTTTTGTTTTGTTTTGGGGTTTTTTTGAGTCACTTAACACTGACCTATGACTCATTTAACCATAAAAAGCACCTAACTCAAGGAATGAACCAGTCTTGTGTCTACACATAACAGACAACTTAGCAAAGAACCAATTTTAAATTGCATCTTTAGGCACTTTGTTATTAGCAGCCTTTTGCAAAAACACAATTTCTTCCCATATCTTTAGTTGAATCTATGAAAAATGCCAAAGATAACAGTTTGACAGATATAAAATGATATTTTTGCACCAACAAGGTGATTCCCAAAGAAGTATTAGCTGAAAACTTAGCATATCTCAGCATGGTGTGAAGTGTGTCCTTTGTCCTTTTAAATTCGAGGAAACTGGACAAGTGGACGACAAAGAAAGAGGTTACAGGCCTAAAAAGCTATCTACAACAGATGAACTGTATCTGAAAGTGATGTCCTTAAGAAAGAAATAGGAAAAAAATCCAGCAAAGACCTGACACGGGACCTGAGAGATGCATTTGGACCTTCAGTTGATCCATCTACTCTTTGCCAAAGCCTCATCAGAAATGGTCTCAGTGGAAGGGTGGCTGTCAAGAAGCTATTCTTAAGGAAGTGAAACAGGGAGAAAATGCTGAGGTATGCCAAATTACACAAGAACTGGGCTGAAAATCAGTGGCAACAGGTCTTATGGAGTGATGAATCCAAATTTGAAATCTTTGGTTCAAACCGT
>VUQI01061374.1:3794-16841 GCA_015106735.1 Paratilapia polleni
ACACACCATCTACCTCGCTTTCTTTACCCTCGTGTCTAACTCCTTAAAGGCTCTGTTCTCTTTCTTTACACTCTCTTTCCTTTTCTGTCTCCCTGAAAGGGGACAAATTTCTAACTTTCTCCCCCTCCCTCCACCTCTTCCGCCTCTCATGCAGGGTTTGTTTAAGCAGTTTCACAGTCACTGCACCTGGACTGTGTTAAACGACCAAACCCTCACCTCCTTCCATCTCTGATAGGCAAAAATTCTGAGAGTGTCCATCTGTATTTCTGTATTCCTCTCTCAATTTTTAAAAAATTCTTCTACACTTCTTTACTATATCACTCCTTCCTTACACTCTTCCTCCTACAGCTCCCTGCTTCTTTAGACATTCAGATTCAGTTTCTTAAAAGACTTCACAGTTCCACTCTGTCGTTGGAGCTTTTTAGATCTAAGAAGAGACGGCAGCACAAAACTGGGCCAGACAGAGCTAAGCATAGGCAAGAGAAAATATATCTTTACACTTAGACTGTCTCAGAGACATGTAATTGTTAAATAAAAGGAAGATCTTCCCTGGCAGATCATAATTATCAAAAGAGATGGATGCCCTCAATGGGCAATTTAATAACCTGGAGAGGGCAGGGACTGTCGTATCTAGCTAGTGTTTGAAAAGAGCAGCATCAAGACACTAATCCCATTCATTTTAAGTTCTATATTCATTTTTCTTGCGTTAATAATAGCAGCACAAAGATATGTGAGTGCCTTAGTAGCCTTGTCTGTTTCATCTTTTTAGTTTTAAAATGAGTTTGTTATGAAATTATACATATCATATCTTAAATACCTGCTGAGAGGAATGAAGATTATTCTTCTTGAAAGTGCTGGCTTAGAAGCCAGACACTTTTATTCACAGAAGCTGAACTGATAAGCAAATTTAACTATGCACTATAGAGTCCCAACAGGTAAAGTTAAGCAGCTCCCTTTTAAAGTTATAAATCTGGACCTAATTTTGGTCATGTATTTATATTCTATAATTATCTGTCTGTATTGCAGTTTACATTCATGCAAACGAAACAATGTATGGATATAATACAACATTACCATTTGTAATTTTATCTCACTGATATAAGTTTCAGTCTTTTAATGCCCTATCAGAGCTGTAATTAATCACTGCTAACATTTCCTATTGCAGCTGCTTATCATTTAAAGTGTTTAACTGTTGAAACAAAGAATACATTTTATTGCTGAACAGATGCACTTAGGTTAGTTCTAACTGCAGTTGTTAAAAAACAAACTACAGGCTGTCTTTTTTTTTTTTTTTTTTTTTTAACAAGCTGGTTTGTTTCTACCTTTGCATGGAAAACTACATGCGCTTTGTGATGCACGAAAACAGATGGCAGCTGTTCATGGCATGATGGGGAAACAAAATAGTAGTAGTCCAAACAGTCGTCCTGGAAAACTGGTATTAAACTGCACTTGAATGTGACTCTTCTGAGACAGTGATGATATGTCCCTGATGGAAAATGGTTGTAGTTCAACAGCCACAAGTGCAACTGCAGAAGTGTGTGGTTATGAGGTATAACTGCCAGAGGGGACATTATTTCCACATGCAATAGTTGTCCAGCTAGACAGTCTCTTACAAACCAATATTACATTTGAGTGACAGGTTATTTGGTTACTAAATGATTGCAGTCAGACTTCCACACTACGTCCACTTCACATATAAAAACTAACATTAATGGACGCCCATTATTTAGATACAATATATACACTCATCAGCCACTTTATTAGGTATGTCTTTCTAGTACCTAGTAGGGTTGGACGCACTTTTGCCTGAACTCTTCATGGCATAGATTCAACAAGGTGCTGGAAACATTCCTCAGAGATTTTGGTTCACATAGTTGCTGCAGATTTGTCGGCTGCACATCCATGATGTGAATCTCCCGTTCCACCACATCCCAAAGGTGCTCTATTGGACTGAGATCCAACAGAGCATCACTTGAGTCTGACAAAAGGGGAACAAGAAGCAGTGCTGCCCAGAGACTGTACTTTTCTTTTATATAGGCTAAATTTCTGACTTCTTGTCAATCATGTTAAACAGCACGCAGTTAATTTATTAAAAGGTGACCACAATGATAGCTGAAGCTCTTGGCAAGGGATGATTGGATACCAGGATCAATGGAAGAGTCAACTGGCTAAGGTTTGTTTTTTTTTTTGCCCCGCCCTGGCCATCGGCATCAGGCGATGCTGAGGACTGGGGGTCTGGTCTCTGCAGAGATCATCTAAACTCTGTAGTAGATTATCATGTGGGTTCGAACACAAATTGATCCATAGAAACTGTGACATAAAAAGTTGTGACATAGAAATTGGGAGAAAGGCAACAACAGTTGCACTGCTTAGGATATGCTTAGGAGCAACTGTGAAACAACAGCACCCCTTTCTAGAGTAAATTAGGCAATTCTACATATTGTACTTTTAATCAGGACTAAGATCCACTTTATAGCTCCAAAAATCAAACAGGCATTCTCACATGAACTACTGAAATAATCACCAGTTGATTTATAAGTCAGATTTTTTAAATTTTAATTCATAACTATAAACACAAGCACTATTACATTTACACATGCATACTCTTTCAAAACCCATCATTCACAGCTCCACTGACAGCTAGGACACTTTGTAGTTTATAGTTTATAGAATTGGTTGTGTTCTGCGTTCTTCTTGCTCTCAACACTACTCTATAGCCCTGTGAGTGTGGGGAACTGTGCCATCGTTGACAGTAATGTATTCTCACCCTCCCCATGGGCTTCATGGACCTGGCTCCCTTCCTTGTCTTTTCCTCTTGGGATTTCCTTGATGTTGTGGGTGCTGAGGCCTGTTGAATGTCTCCCCACCATTTCTTTTATAATATGTTTTATCCCATGCTGATTTCTTGCCCTGCCTTTATTAAGGGTTCATGTTTTTTCTCTCCTAGACCTGGCAAACAGAAGTGGAGAAACTATAAGAGGAAAAACCACGTGGCAGAAAGAGGACATGGTGCAATGTAGTCTTACAAAACTGAAATGCAGATTATGTGCTGTGGACTTGAATAATGGCAAGATTACGTTCCTGCTCCAAAAATTGGATTATGTGACTATAGCATGATTTGGATTATGAAAAAGTGGCACAAATTGGATGAGCCTTCTGTGTCCCATTAAAAGCAAATATTACATTTGGGCAAGAAAGACAACCGTGATTAGCGGCATTGTCACTTGCAGAAAACAAAAATATAGTTTGGCTGAAAAAAGTTCAAACAGAAATCACAATCAACTTTTTATATGCACTCCAGTGTCACCTAAAACTGCACTGTTTCCTTCCACATTTACAGTGCATAAATGATAGACTACAGCATATTCACACCACAGCTAAATACAGCTCTCACTCTCGGGGTTGTGCTAAATCCAGTTTAAAAACAGTGTGCATTTGGTTGATGTCTGCAGTGATTAGTCTGGAGAGAGCTTCAAGTTGCAGGTAACAGTGTCACATTCTCTATCAGCTAACAGTGGTTCCACATGAAAATCCTCACACACCTCTCACAAGCCTTTTACTGGCATCAATTTGACCTAACTTGGTGGACAAATACTCACCTCTGGTTGTTTGGTGAGGTACAAACCATATTTTGTCTGTACTAAATGTTACTATGGTTACAGACCTTAATAAGGCATTATTCATTGGCTAAGGGAGCTAACTGTGTTTACCTGTTCACACATACAGAGCCCTTATTTCATTCTGCTCTGCTGTGCACCGCAAATTGAAATTCACTCTCATTAGCAAAGAGCTTGTCAGTCACAAACAGCGATGACATGAATGTAGCTGCAGATGCACAGCGGTGAGCCTCAAAATAAAAACAATAGCAAACACTGTAGCATGGTACTCTAAAGCAAATCTTATTCATCTTTTTGTCAGCCAGTCATGATGTTAGGCATGTCTGCTGTGACAGGATGGGCTGACGCTGCCAACAATTTGTAATACTAGCACGCACAAAGACAGACTGGTGGGGTTTTTTAGCTGTGTTAGCCGTAACATGGAAAGCGCCCAGATGGCCCGTGCATATCTATGCTAACCAAAGAATGAATGTTTGCACAGAAAGAAGAGCAATGGTGGTGTCTTTTTGTCTTCCTTATTTTCTTCATATCTCTGTACTCGCTTCCCGTCCCAGTGTTTGTCCTCGAAACTGAATTATCTCACTCACACACTGATAAGTAGCTGCATCTGAAATGCTCACATATATGCATAAACAAATGCAGTCACACTGTGCAATGAACCCCTGACATATGCTGAAGAATGCGCACACCTACAGGGAAACTTCACTTGGCTCTTGATATCTTGGGTAAATCTGTTTGGCAGAAGTTTAATTTGGCAGCGCAGTTCCTCTACAGCATGTAACAATGAAACGAATGCATTCACCTCTCTCTCCTTTTTGCTCCTTCCCTCACATTGCATTCTTGCTCTTTCTCTTTTTCACCTTAGCTTTGCTCTCTGTCTCTATTTGTCTCTCTCCTGCATACTCCTGCTCTTAATTTCTCTGCTGTCGTTTTCCTCTTCCTCTGTTGTCCCTCCTGTACTTCCTCTCTTTACCTGCACAGATGGTTTCAGTGACTCCTCTGAGTCTTAATTATTCCGTCAATTACTGTGGGAAAATGTGCAATTAAAGTGGACAGTTATTTTGCGCTTTGTGGCTCCATATTTATTAGACTTACACCTGATTTCAGGGGCTCAGGAGTTTTTTGTTGCACTGTGCCATCTTTTCTGTCACCTCTAGGTACGTGTGAGGGACATCTTGTGGGAATTAGCACGTTTTATTTCCCTAATCTTTTTCCCTGTAGAGATTCCCACTAATTGATGAAACAGTATTATGAGCATGTGGCCTATAAATTAGATGATGGATCACAAATCACACATCTTTCTGATTTGCCAGATGCTGAACAGCCTAGTTTAGTGTTTAAATAAGAACCCGTGTCAACATATAAACATTTAAATATTGTTCTTTATAACAGGATTGATTGGTTTTCCTGATGTGCCAGCCTCACACAGGCTTACTGTGTTCATTGTTAGCTTCACAGCAACCCGCAGAGAGTATTTCCCCAGGAATGAGTTTGTCAAATCACACACTGTGGTGCAACCAAACACTTATGTGCTGCGTTAATCCTTTGGAGTAGTGTTCTAGCCCAACCTTCAGGTTTGTGACTCTCCCTCTGCTCTTCATTACGAGGCCTTAATCTTGACAGCGACACTTCACATACAGGGCAGTGAGGAGATGCTCGAACAACAGGAGACCTGCTTATTCACCAAAAGCCCAGAGCAAACACTGGAGCTGCTACGGGTGGGTGATGCTGACAGCCAGAGCACTCTTTGAGGGCTAGACAGAGGAAGAAACAGTTACACTGAGAGTTGCAAGTGTGCGATATACAGGTATATGCAGACCGGTACACAAGTACAACAAGCAGCAGGGCAATATGGATTGACATCCAGTGTAATGACACTCAAAGAGAGAGAGAGAGAGACAGATACGGAGTGAAAAGCTCGTGAAGAGGATGCTTGGCTGATGAGGGAAGTGAAGAAGAGTGAGAGGCAAGAAGTGTGCTGTGCAAGAGGAAAGGACTCAGAAAATGAGGCTGAATAGAACAGCAAATAAAAAAAGAGAGAAAAGTGGGAGGAAGGGGAAGAAAGAGAAGGAATACGAGTGAAAGATTAATGGGGAGAAGATGGAGATGGAGGATGGTGGTGGAATAGAGTGAAGGGCCCGTGGCGCCACTCTAAGTCATCCTAACCAATGAGGACCTGGATGCTGAGAGGGCTTGTTCACAGCAGGCAGCTGCAAGCACATCATTTTGAAACCTCTCTCACATCCCTCTTCGCTCTGTCTTCCCTGCTCTCCTGCTTCCTTTTGCTTAGATTGCATGTCACTTATTATTAATTGTTTATTTTATTGTCGGTTTGTTTGTGGCTCTTTATGAAGCAGCTGTCTTAGCTTGTAAATGACATTTTAGATAACTGTGGGAGTCGCTATAAAAAAAAAAAGGTTAATTAAAATTTTAAAAATTGAAATTAAAAACTCTCCTCCACCTCCTCCTCTGATTTTCTCTCCATCTTTAAATTGGCAGTAAACGTACAGGGTGTAACTGGGCCAAAGCGTCCTCCTCTTTCTCATTATTGAAAAGATGTGAAGAAAGCTGAGAATAACCCAACATGATTCATGAATTTATTTCTATCTATAGGGAATATATAGTTTTAAGCCTTTAGAAGTTAATGTTAAGGAACATTAAGCCACTGATGAAAAACTACCCCCATAATGAGGCCAGTGAGAATTCCTACCAATCATATCCACAAGCCTTTGATGCTAACATCAGTCTCATCACATTGATTGGCAGACTGACAGGGGCCACATTGTGTCAGTTAGCGTTGGTGTCAAACATTAGGTCTATACTATCGCTCTATTGAAGTTCAATAATGAAGTAGAGAAAATGCATTGCTCACTGATAATGCTCAGTTAATGGGAAGCAAGGAGAACAACAGGGAACCTTATCGGCTGCATGATGTAATGTTTACTGGCTTTTTAATTAATTATGAAAATTAGCCAAAACGGTAGGCACACAGAGAAGTGAAATCAGATCTTTACGCTTATCGCAGCCTTGCAGCACTCGCAGTGAGCTATTTGAATGACATCTCATGCAGATCGCACAGTCCCGCACACTGTCCCTCACAAGCCCGCACTCATACAGTCACGAATATATCTTTACACAGACACAGAGACATCTGAAAGCATCCAGAAAAGCACAAACACATGCACACTGTAGCTCATAAAGTTCAAAAGTTGACATTAATATATGCAAACACACGCAAACACACATACACACACAAGTTTCACACAGTAGCACTGAAAAACAAAATATTATTGATTGGATTTACAGCTGTTTTAAAGGGCTGACAAAAATAGGAGTATTTTCTTTGATCGTTGACTTCTGACAGGCTACTCCTTATTAAGTTCATCTGTCAAAATGTACTACAAGTGTGAGCTTGGCTTATCTGTATTTATAAGTATTGATTTTGAAAAAAGGTGAACCAAATATGCAAAGAGGAAAGCACACAAGCAATTACTCCAGCGGCTGACATGACATTTTGGTGGTTTATTCAGAAAGCACAGCACATTTTTCTGTGTGTTTTGTCTTCTGTCACCAGTCAGTTTTCTCAGTGTGTAAAGTGTTCAAGGATATTTTGGGGGCTGGAGCATATTCCCGTTCTGTTTCGAATATGTTTGCCATATATGTAACAGTGTAGTAGTATCACTGCTGTTGTGTCAGTGTTTCACTTTAGAGTTGTCATTAACTATGCAGAACAGTCGCAGGGAATCTCCTCTATGTTAGGTCTTAATTACTGAACAGGCAAAGTTGGTCCCTGCAGGATGGAGATGGAGAACAGGCAGAATCCTATATACCACCTTGGAAGCCAACCTGCTCTGTTCCCTGCCATCTCTAGCTGGATTAGGGAACAGGATATTTTCAGAAATACGAGAGAGAGAAGGAAGATGCACTGCCAAGTTTCCTCCTCCTCCCACTGGATTTTTGCATGGAGAAACATGGACAAGACAAGAGTTCTTTTTTTCTTCCTAGCAACTTTGGATCAAAGCAGGAAAGAGACTAGAGGTGTCCGTGGGGGGAGGTGGGATTAGCTGGATTAGCCCAAATCCACCAGTGATAGGACTGTGCCCTACTGGACAGACAGTAAAATGCTGTTAGCTGGGCCAGTGTACAAATATGGGCCCAAGAGTTGAAGCCAAAAACTGCAGTTCCTCGAATGGCCATCTCCAAAAGCTAGCCAATCTCCATAGACTCCTACATTAAAATACCCAACTTTACAGCTGAAGTTGTTTACAGCCTGGTACAAAACAACAACAACAACAGGTACAATTGGTACAATTAACTACTCTTGCTGAGTAGTTAATTGTACCAACAGGCCATCCAAGAAGTCTTTGCTCCAGTTTTGGTGAGGGAAATTCTAGTGTTTTAATTGCTGCTAATTTGCTACTTATTAGCAGGTATCTGTCTGTGTGTTGCATCCATACAGTCTGTGAATTCAGCTTGCTAACCAAGTGAGTTAATGTTAGCTGATAACTTCACTAACTAATAACCACCTTCTTTCCAGGTATGGTAACTTTGTGCTCAGTTAAAACCATGATGAAAATATGGCATCTATGTCCATTTTTTATATACAGTCTATGAGGGGCTGTTGTCTCAGTACAGAACTGGTCATTGGCGGGTTCAGCACAGAGAAGGCTACATCCACTATTTTTCTCCCACTAGTGTTTGTTTATTGATGATAAAAGGGACAAGCTCTTGCTGTCAGGTGCAATGAATTCTAGTTTGGACCCATAAGTAGGTCTTTCACTTCTCTTCTGTGGAGAATTTCCTACTTTCAGCTTCAGTGCCTCACAGGGTCTCACTGTGAAGTGTTATGAATTTGCATTTCATAATCTGATTCTCAACTGGCAGTCCAGATATTGGAAAAAAACGCTGCTATTCTTAACTGATTTATTAAAAAATATGTGCTGGGATAAACAATAAATTAATAAAGTAGGTGGTCATAACATAAACAAGTAATTTATTTGGTTGATTGGTCTTGTGAGACCGCATTAATGATACACTGCCAATGCACACCCCACGCTGCTCTCGCAATGTTTCCCTCTCAGGACAATAAATTTCCTATGTTTTTACTTCTCCTCTCTGTGCATTATGTATATTTTTTCACTCTGGATTTTAAAGTGTATATGCGTTGTTGCAGGCATAATCCCATAAGTCCTCTATAGCAGCATGCGCGCTGCACACTGCTCAACTTAAGCACTGTTTATCTATATGCATCTTGTGTGATGTGGTCTCAGCATTCTTCCTGTGCATGTTGCCTCAAGGGTTCCCCACAGAATAGATTTCCTGTACTGTATCTGTAACAGAAATCACAGAAGAGCTGGAAAAAGAAAGTGAACAAAACAGAGAGCGCAGAAGAGGAAGCAAGAGAGCAAAAAGAGAGGGAGAGCAGTGAAAAAGATGTGAGAAGAGCAATTTAAGGGAGCTTGCGAGAAAGCCAAAGAGGAAAAGAGAGAAGGAGATAGATGTGAAACTGTGAAAAGGGAGGGGGAATTGCATGTTATTAGCCATACTGGTGTCACATTACAGCACCATGGAGTTTGTAAAGTGGCAAGATAACTCTCACCTGAGGCCGTATGCCGCTGCCATCATTCACAGGGTGAGACTAATTCTGCCGTGCCTACTGTTACCTCTGTGCAGCTGCATGAGTTTGCATGATGGTGTGTGTATGCATCTCTGTCTGGACTCCTGTGTGTACGTGCATGTGAATGAATGTAAGTGGAGGGCCAGTACTACAGAAGAACAGCTCCTGCATGCAGGCCTCAGCTGGCCTGCAGGAGTCGAAGAGCGGCTGCTAGGGCCGTGATTAATTCTCCAGGTCTGCATAGCGTCCAAGGAGGCAAGCATGCACTGTTATTTATCAGCACCCTGGTTAGTCCCGCAGAGGGCTCCTCTTGTCTCTTGACAAGAGACCATGGTCTTATTGTTGTTCTCTGCTGCCTTATCTGCAGGCTTGTCAGGAAAATCAGAGGGAGAAAAGGAAGAGGAGGATACGTAGAAGAAGGAAAAATTGTTGCAGAGCTTTTCTCGGATTGTCTTCGCACTGGCTTTGTGGAGAGAGATTGAAAGTAAAATAATACAAAGCCTCATCCCTTGGCTCAAATGCTCCTGGTTAATGGGTAATGGATGTAGATAACATATTTCACTGTTTGAGTATCTAGGATGACAACCTGACGAAACAGTTCATCATACACTCCAGATGTAACACGCTGCTGAATGCACGTCAGGGGTGGCATATGTCGATTTCATACAGACTTGAGAACTGCAAGTGGATGTGGGTGTTTACAAGATCATGTGTGCTGTGTTTTTGCATGTGTGTTGGAAGGGGATAAAGACAGAGCAACAGGGGAGGAGAAATACAATAATAGAGAATGACTGTTTATTACAGTACAACAGAAAACATGCTCCAGTAGTTGGGCCTCAGTGATGAAAGAACAACAATAGCAAATGACATGCACACTTACACATTTGCAGATTTGAACGCACACACACACACACACACACACACACACACACACACAGACACACACACACACACTTTGTAATCACTACTTGCAATCACACAGCAAAAAGGTAATTGCACATAGTAAGAAAGTGCTGCAGCTCTTTACAGTATGTGAAGCACGTACTGATACAGGGAAATTGACCTCTACGTTCCATGTTCACTCTCACCTTTTTTGTCTTTACTCTGCCAACATTATCACCTACCTACTGTAGTAAAGGTGTGCTGTAAGTGCTTGTGATTTTACACAGCGAGACTCAGAGCACCCTGGAAGCTGCTCACAGTAAAAGGAAAGGATGAAATCACTCCCTCTGCAGGGTAAAACTACAGACCAATCACAGAATTATAGAGCCCTGGGGAGCACAACCTGTTTTCTGTTCACATTTAAAGAAAAGCGATGAATGTGAGCATCCCTAAGTTTTCCTTCTCCTTCTACAAGTCTAAGTTTTTCCCCCTTCTTTTATATTCCAGACAACCCCTGAGTCAGTTCTGTTTTTTTAAATTTTAATATCCAGCCTTTCAGTGTTCTCCTTCTCAGTCTCTCACTTTGCTGTAATAACTAGCCTGATTTCAGTGATGCTTGTAAATGGTGGCCCAGTTTGTCCCCCCTCCTCCTCCCACCTGCTCCCACCAGTGAAATTACCAGTTGGTTACTATAGAGACGTGTTTATAAATGCAGTCTATGAGTCCCTTTCTGCCCTTTTTCTCGCTGCATTTACCTCCTCATTTTCCACACCTATCTCCCCCTTGCCTCTAAAATGACATCTTTATTTTTCCTTTCTTTTTCTTTCCAGCCTGTCAAACCATTCCCTCCTTCATCTGCCCCTTCCTTCCAGTTCTTTTGCCCTTTCTCTCCTTTCACTTTGTCAAAATCTCATTATTTTGTTAATTTTGTCACCAGACGCCATCAACGTGACTTGCTATGCAAGCCTCATTGCATAGAATTAATATCTAATTTACCTCGATACTCAAATGGGCTCCATTTGAATAGTTATTCAAACCAGGTGTTTACAATATCACGGGCCTTCCATTTTTGTCTGGCTCAGCTTGAAACTCTTTTTCTCCTTTGATAAGTAAATGTAGGGCTCTTCTTTATGATAATGCATTTGTGTGGGTATATGTCATATATCACTGTTTGCAAAGCACTCTTCTACCTTTGTGACCAGAGAGGTAATGTAAAGGAAATAAAAGCTGTGGGTTGTCTTTCTGCTCCCTCATGAAAGTCTAATGGAGAGCTGATTCATGCTTGTATCTACCTGACAAGACAATGGACGTATAGGCGTATTTATACCACTCAAAGCAAAGTGCTGCTGAGGCTACAGCTTTACTCCTACTGGGTTCAGGTGTGGAGGGGTGCTAATGCACAACAAAGGGTTACATTTGATGTAATTATGTAATAGCCAGCCTACCTCCACACTAGCTCCAAGTGAAACACTTAGCTCCAGTTTGATTTTTCCACAAATTTTAAGTGCTTGTTTAAACATGCATTTACTAGTCTTATAGTGAGGCATCTAAGGTAAAAGTCATCACAGGGATTTATCTTCACCACTTCAAAAACTACTCTTCATAACAAAAAGACCATAACGTATGTTAAAATAAAGTGAGTGGAAAGTGGCTGAATTCAGTCGGATCCCTGGGTCTCTGTGAGTTTGATGTAACTATCAAAGAATTTCGATTTTAGTAAAATGTTTTTTCTTTTCTGCAGCCAGGGGAGTTTGCAATAGAGAAGGCTTGGATGCCTCCCTCTGTCTCCAGTTTGTCCATCTCTAATGCTGTGTTTCATCTGGGTACATTATGTGTCAGAAGTAATGCATACTGAGTTTTAAATGTGTAATCCGGAAAACGTCTAAAAACCATTACTGGGTATGTACTCATATGATAACATAGATGTTTAGCACTGATATGTTTCAAGAACGTTTTTTTTTTTTTTTTGATGAATTTTACCTTATAGGTGGTTCTCCATTCTTTTCACATGCATTTTTCAACTCAGTTTATCAGTGAATTTACATTCATTCAATGGTGCTATAGACTGTATATAAAGTTTTTCTATTGTCTACATTTGTTTTAGAAGTATGTGAAGTTGCTGAAGCCGGTAATAGTGACACATGGTAACAAGAATGTAGCCAGTTCTTCAAAGTGGAAAGTATGTCCTCAAACACAACATATAAATTTTGTGTGGCTACCTAACAAAAGGATGTAATCATTGTAGACAGTGATGAAACCTTGAGCTGACAATTTTGGCACTCTACCCCTCGATCAGATTGAGAAATGGAGGACACTGTGTGCCAATATGTGAGCGACTTGTTGATCACAGAGTAGTCACACTTTAAAATATACTTTGATTTTTTTTCGCTCCTGTAAATGTGATCATTATTTAAAAAATGAAAAATATGTTACATTGAAGAAGGCTTGAAACTAGCATTTTACACCACAAAGTGCTCACAGGGCATAAATTAAAGGGAGAAGTAGGGTGTTTTTCCCCCATGGGCTTCTAACGGAGTCCTTTTTGCAGAGGACGTGCTCCCAGCGCTTCCACATTGGCTTCACTTTTCAGACCTGGCGGCTGCATCCAGCACAGCAGCTCAGTGGTTATCACTGTCACCTCACAGCAAGAGGGGCCTGGGTTCAAACCTTAGGGTGAGGAGTTTGCACGTTCTCCCTGTGCTCACACCAGTTTCCACTGGGAGATCCTGTGTCTCCTGCCATCAAAAGCATGCTAGGTTAATTCCTCTGACATTGTGTCCTTGACCAAGGCAGTGGCTTACATCTGGAGTTTGTCTCCAGGTGCTACAGAGCAGCTGCCACTGCTCCTATTACTTAGGCTAGAGAATGGGTTTCTTTATAGGGATAAAAAAAAAAAAAAATCCTTTTTTTTTTTTTTTAATTTAATTTTTT
>VUQI01061374.1:16861-28057 GCA_015106735.1 Paratilapia polleni
TAATTAGGTTAGATTTTTTTTTTTTTTTTAGGAATAAAAAAAAAAAAAAATCCTTTTTTTTTTTTTTTAATATACAGTCTTAGGTGCACTGTATTTAGTCTTTTCTTAGACAATTATGGGAAAATGCTGTTGTATCTCCACTTTTTTTAAAACCAGAATTTTCCCCAAATGACTGGCAATCATTAAAATGGTAGGCGTATAAAAAAAAGACCCTTGCAGCTTAATTCTACCAGGCTGTCAATAAATCAAAAGGTATTTGCCAGAAATTTTGTGAAATCTTGTTATTATTATTATGGCTGTACTGCAAATGAGCTCAGTGTGATTTTTATACCAATTATGCTTGCCCATCAATCTGCAAATATAAGAAAAATATTCCACTACATAATTGGCCTACAATTACAAGGAAGCTATTCAACAGAGTTCCATAATTGAGGTTTAAATGGATAGAACTGTGTGTATGGAGGGATACAGAGTGTGTGTCTGATTATGTCTGTCTGTTTGTGCATCTGCGTGCATCTTGTCTCTGATTTTGGGTGTCTTGTCGTTGTGCCTCTTTTCCAAGAAGCCACATTGGCATGGCAGTAAAAGCCTGTCTAACACCCAGGCTGGTTGGATTATACCGTACAAGACAGCGGGATGTGCTGCCATGACATCGATGACACGACGTGTGTCACCCCTCTGCTGTCTCTCTGCCATTTAGCTATGTGCTGCTCTGTGTGGGGCCCTTGCTGTTTTTTTTTTTTGTTTTTTGTTTTTTTTGCCTTCTCTCCTTCTTGGACATGATGAGGTGCAGTAATATATAAGAAATGACTTGGTGGCAACTCATCTAATATGATTTGTGTAGGAGCTCATAAAACCTCGCCAAGCGTAACTTTAAAAGAATGAAATGGAAGGGCTGTGTTGACTCGGCTCCCTCTGTCGCATTGCAGGGATCGTAAATGTGTTTAAAATCAAGCTGTGGGGTGAGGATTTTCTGAGGATTCCTATCAGTGCTAATGACAGCCATTTAATTTTGTCTTAAAATGTATATGTTCACAATGTGTACCATTCAGCAACCACTTTGACAGCACAGACCTCTTACCTGGGTAACTCTCCCAGTCTGTATCATCCTGTAAAGGAGCAGTGAGGCATCTGATTCCCCGTGCTTCTCTCCTGCAATGACTCTGGAAATAAATAATAAACGCATTTAATTAAAATGAAAATGCGCTGCATTTCAGCGTTAATCCTAATTTATTCGCCTTAATTGAGCTTCCATTTGCTTTGCCAATGGTTGGCAGAAGTGTTAATAAATAAGCCATTGTCTAGATGCCATGAAGCATTTAGCTGAGCAAATTCTAATACACTGTAGCACTTCACCTGCCTAATCAGCAGGAGGAAAACTCCTCAATGTCGTAAACTTCTACATGAAGCATAAACATACACAAACTCACATGCACACACACATCCTGCCGGTTTTCCTGCAGTAATTACAACCCAGTAATCACAGTGAACTCTGTCTTGTATAATGTGCTGTGATAATATTTCCTCACTCATTTATCTTTTTCCTCGCCCAACATTTGGTTGCTGTTTGGTCAATCGATCTATTTGTCCCTGTGTTACTAAGCTCTCTGTGTTGCTTATTAGTGTCATTTTGGTAAGAGGATATCTCTCTGATGGCAGCTTTTACTCCCACTCTTACTCCTCATCTTTCCCACCATGTCTTCCCACTTTACTGTTTTTTCCTGCTAAATGATGAAAAGCTAGCTTTTCTTCTCTCAGGGCTAGAATAATCATTTTCTTCCAAAGCAGGGATTTAATTGCTAGTTAAAAGACCTCTTCTGAGTCTTTCACTGTTCTTGAACTATGCTCCTTTGTCTGTCACCAAACCAGCATGGAAGTAAACTCTCCTTCCTTCTGTGCCTCTCTTTCTCATTAGCAAAGTTTTCCCTTCATTACCCTAATGTCATAATTTTGTCTCTTTTTTCTTTTCAGAAAATGTAATTGGGCCTTTGCATGTTGGTGATTGCGTCTGTTTCTGCTGCATGTAAAATCACCAAGAGTGAAATTTCACCCCTGGCATATTTTCGCTTTCTCTCAGCATCAGAAAGAGTGAAATAAAAGGTTTAAATTTCTATCAAGTCCCTTTTCTCTGACCCTTCAAATGTTATCCAATCTCATACAGACAGGCCAGCAAAATATTACACCTCATGCATTTAAAACAGTGTTTGTTCACAGCATCTGATTAAGGTCCATGTGTTTATATATATATATATATATATATATATATATGTATATACATCAAGTGGTATGGTCCTCTTCCATGTGGCCCTAGGCAAAGCATCTGCACACATCTGCAGAGTGCACAGTATCCCCCGTTGCCTCGTTATCTTCTCCAGAGCTGCTTAGTGATTTATTTACCTGCTCGCCACATGCCGCTCAGGCAAAAGGACGAGGGGCGTAAAGGGGGAGAAAATGGAGAGAAAGAGGAAGAGAAGGAGGGAGAGGGACTGGATGAGGACAGGTGATGAGGAACAGAGGAGAGGGACAGAGAGAAAGGAGGCAATGAGCGAGAAAGAGTGTTCAGGCGATGATAACATGCTGATGATGCGAGGAGCAGGTGGAAAGACACATTCAGTCGTCGTTTACAGACTGACAGAGGCAATGAAGGTCTGAGGCTAGAGGAGAGAGAAGAAAATGAAAACGACATGACAAAGATTCAGTAAGCTCATTGTGCCTTGTGCGCCGCTCTTAATTCTAATCAAGAGATTTTATTTGGCTAAAATAAAATCCATGCAACTCCAAAGGATGCCACTTCGAATTAGTTTGGACCCTGTCATCCGTAAGAAGACACCCCCAACAGCTGAGAGACACCAGGTGGTGGGAGAGAAAAGGCATTAGTGAGCGAAAAGTGGCTGAACTGTGTTAACAATTGAACTTGTTTGAATGAAGATTACATTTCCAGTGATTTAAATAGAAATATACTGTATGTGTTTGACTTTAATATAAAATGATTATAACTAAATGATTGATACCAAATTGGTAAAAAATAGAAAAACAAAAAACTTGTTTTAAATTGTCCCTAGTGTCATTTGCTCTCGATGTTTTTGGCCTACTCTAACAACACTGGGGGTGTAATTGCTAACATTATATGCAGGTATTCAATGCAGCATATGCTACATTACTTTCAAAACATGTTAAGGTGGAGCCATCATAAAGCTGATAATTAAGAAGCAATTTTACTTAGTGTGATAATTGTATTGAAAATGGGTTGCATCATGGAAGTAGTCAAAATAAGAAATAAAAATAAAACACACCAACTGCACTGTAAAGCTGTAAATTATCAATCAAATACAGCAGGGGACCAGAATCAGTATCCCCAGGCATCCCCAGGTTGCTCCCTGACTCAGGTACAGTATATGAAAGAAGTTTGTATGGGATATATAGAGGGCATGGGATATGTCCAATAGCTGGTATCAGTATTAGTCAAGTAAAGCTAGTCTTTGTAAGAGTTTTTCCATATTCAAGAATCCAGGTTTAAGACTCAAGAGCATTTTATTTCAATCAGGTTGAGGTCTAGACATTGACTGGGCCATTGCAACACTTTGACTCTTTTCTTTTTCAGCCATTCTGTTGTAGATTTGCTGCTGTGCTTGGGATCATTGTCCTGTTGCATGATCCAATTTTGGCCAAGCTTTAGCTGTTGAACAGATGGCCTCACATTTGACTCTAGAATACTTTGGTATACAGAGGAGTTCATGGTCAACTCAATGACTACAAGGTGTCCAGGTCCTGTGGCTGCAAAACAAGCCCAAATCATCACCCCTCCACCACCGTGCTGACAGTTGGTATGAGGTGTTTGTGCTGATATACTGAGTTTGTTTTTCTCCAAACGTGTCGCTGTTCATTATGGCCAAACATCTTCACTTTGGTCTCATCTGTCCAAAGGACATTGTTTCAGAAGTCTTGTGGTTTGCTCAGATGCAACTTTGTAAATCTAAGCTGTGCTAAAATGTTCTTTTTAGAGAGAAGACACTTTCTCCTGGCAACCCTTCCAAACAAACCATACTTGTTCAATCTTTTTCTAATTGTACTGTCATGAACTTTAACATTTAACATGCTAACTGAGGCCTGTAGAGTCTGAGGTGTAGCTCTTGGGTTTTTTGCAATTTCTCTGAGCATTATACAGTCTGAATTTCCTGGGACGTCCACTCCTGGGAAGATTGTGGCATTACATTAACGCACACCTTAATGTTTCAGACCAGCAAACTGCCAAAATTTCTGTTTTTATAGAGGTGCTCACACTTGCTGATGATCAATTAATGAAGTGCATTTGATTAGCAGCACTTGGCTGCTACTTACCCTCCTTATTCCTATGGAAGCGGTAAGGGTGTACTTAGTTTTTCACAAGACTGCATATAGTCCTGTCAAAACGTTCTTTTTCATGACTGTAATTATCTTTGTGCAATACAAGATTGTGTAACAGAATTTCGAACGCCATCCCTTTATGCTACTAACAAAAAAAAAAATTAAAAAAAATCTGCATTTAAATCAAACAAGTTAATAATTCAGTCAATAAAAGAAGCAATTTTTATTTTACAATGTGGAAGATAAATTCAGTAGTCTTACAGTCTGAGGAAAAAAGTCTGATGGTACAACAGTGGATACTTCTGTATCACTTGCCAGATGGCAGCAGGGTGAACAAGCTGTGTCTGGGGTGGGTATTGTCTTCAAGTATTCTTTTGACTCTATGCAGACACTGTCAGTGAGATTCTGGGTAATTTTAACAGCAACGTTATAAGAGAGAGACATGGCACTCAAATAATACTGAAAAAAAAAAAAACTGTCAAAAAAATACTGTGGGAGAATTGTAAAATGAATGCTGCTCTTGACCTCAAAGAGCCAATCAACAGCTGCAACAGGAAATCAAGTAGCCAGTCATGTTGTTGCCTGACACATGTGCAAAGCAGAGGTTCACAACAGTTTCAGCTGCGTGGTGGCAGGCATATATCTCTAATGATTATCTTAGTAATGATGCAGGTAAGTGTACTTTTTTTGTTTTTTCTGGCCTATTGAATCCATAATGTGAATAAGCATCAGTTTGTTCAGTTCAGTGGTGGGAGCACCAGAATCGTCCCACCACTGAACTGAAAAAGGGAAAAAATAACTGCCGTCAGGGTGGAGATGTTACTGAAGATATAATAAGTATAAGTTAGTACGAGTATAACTTTCAGTCCAAAAAAACTTTTTAAACCTTATTTTAAGCATAGTCAGCAAAACTTTAAAGGCTTTTTTTTAAAAAAAAAAAAAAATCAGATTTGACTGACAGATCCTTACATGCAGTATTTATGTTCATATAACTAATGAGATTAATGCTGAGGCTCTCTCCTCCATTTTGACAGAGGCTTTCAATAATGCTCAGAGAAAACTAATCACACAGTACATTTATACTTCCATTTGTACCAGATGATGAAGGTGAAAGCTTATGTCATGTTCGACTTCAGAGTATTGCACGTGGCTATTAAAGATGTTTCCTGCTTGCAGATGCCAGTAGAAAATATTAGTTTCTGTTGTTTTTTTGTTTTGTTTATTATCGTTTATATGTTCCATATTTAAGTGCATTCATAATGTATATGTGGCACATAGTTTTTTTTAAAATTCTGTTCAGTATTATAAATTTTTCTTTATGTTTGTGTCTACCTTTTCTGCTGTTTTTACATGTTTTGGATGCTTCAGAGTCTCTTTAAACATGTGTGCACAGTAAGTGGCCACAGAGAAGAAGATAAATGGGTGGATGCAAGTGTTATAATGTAAACATTAAAAAAGCTAAAGAGTTATTAGCTGCCCTTGATGTTGCATGAATATCGCTGTTTATGTGTCACTTTGGTGGATGCTACATTTTAAACACATTTCTATTGACAAATGAAAATACCTCGCTTATATCTCTGTAACAAACAGATGGGTTGGCACCAAGTGCAGGTTGGCCAAGGTCAACCCCAGGGTACTCAGAGATATCAGCGCCTCTGAGGCAGCACTTTTATCCTCAGCCAAGACTCACGCTGCTCCCTGGAGCTCTGCCTCTCCTCCCTATGCCACCCTCTCTGTCCCCTCTGGATCTGCAGGCTTAGCTAACTCAACCGTGTAAGCACATCTCCCCCACCGCTGGAACCAGCCCCTTGCTTGCTTTGCCACGCAGCACGCATGAGGCATGCACCCCCAGTTTTATTTCAACCAAGACAGACATTCATGGAGAAATCCCCTGCAACCACCCTCCTGTGCTCTCCCAGCCTAGCACGCTGGTTGTACCCCTGAGTTTCGGTGCCAGTCATGTCACAGCTAAGCCCTAAGCTATCTGGGGGTCTGCTATCACATTCCACTGATTCCTGTCTGCTGCATTTCAGGGGGGAAAGGACTTGTTCAGTCCGATCAGGGTTTTTGGAGATAGAGTGCTAAATGACCCTCTTAATGTCACTGGGGAGAAAAATGGGCAATCTCTCAATTTGGCATGAGCTGGTCCGTGGCAGCAAAGCAAGAACTTGATAGAGTGTGGAGATTTTAAGCGGCAGGAAACCTGGTGACCTTTCCCTGTTTTTTTTTGACGCGCTGACTCGATTGCCCTTTTGAAAATGCTAATGTCAAATGGTTCTCTACAAAACTGGTCCTCCAAGCAGGCCCTTGGCGTGTTAAATAAAAAGGTGGAAGAAGACCACAAGCAGCGTGTGTGTTCAGAGGGCACTGTGTTAAGATTTGTGTAATGTGCAGCTGTGTCAGAGTAACTCATGTCATGTAAATTTTCAGCTTCTTGTAAATAACTTCAAACGCTCACTTAGGCTCATCGACACATAAAGTTCAGCATCTAAAAAGTTAACATACGTGAAGTTTACGATACAGTTATGAAATCACTTTAAGGCCTCCATTTTAGGCTGAGAAAGTTTTTTTTCTCTCTCCTTAACATCTGCCAAACCTTGCACATGGCACTTAGCTGCTTACTTTCTTGAGCTCTGCAAGAACACATAAAGAGCAACTTAATTATTTGAGATTTTATTCATTCAGTGGGCCACAGAGGTGTGCAAAAGGCGATAGAAAGCATAATTATCTTAATGGAAGACTGAGATGCATGCCCTTTGTAACACAAGCACCTCTTAACAGCCAAATCAATAGCACACTATGGCTGTGCCCTCAGCCCAGGAGTGGATCACCTCCATCTCCACTATCGAGCACTGATGATCATAATAAGCTGCTTTGATGCGATTCACATCACCACAAATAATGAGGCATCCTCAATCTAGAGAACGCTATTAACTTTTCCATCTTCCTCTCTCTAGCTCTCTCAGCAAAGTTCAGCATTAATGTAGCTAAACAAGTTTCTCTCCGAACCTCTCCGGGGTTTTATATCCCACTCGTTTAATTTCTCCTGTCTCCTTCCTTCCCTTGCAGTTTGAGTAGCATCTTACGGAAGATTAATTAAAATTTGGAAAAAATCGTCACGTCATGAGAAACTCAGTGTGATGAAAACAAAAATAGGAGGACCGAATCTGATGACTCTGTCGCCCTTGTGAATTATCAGCTCATCAGAGAGCACGGAAAATGAAAAGGACATAATCGTTCAAGATGGCTGCCATACATCTGCGTACATTCAGCTTAAAACCAGATGTAGCGCCACACAAAGTCTCTCATGAGGCCTGTAGAACTCCATATGAGACCACGTCAGCCATGTGTCACTGGGCTATGAACAAGTAACACCGATTGCTCGGCTCATTACTCCTTCTCACCGGACTACTGACTAACAATACTCCTCTGAGGCATTGCACTTGGGCTTTGTACAAGTGCTGAGAGCAAAGCAGACTGTGTGGCTTGCTGAAATAGCTCTCTGAGCATCAGCTGATCCCCCTGTGGCTTGCACTGACGTTAACAAAAAACAGAAGAGCCAGGGTGTTTGGTGTTAAGCCAGAACATGGGGATTTAAATAGAGGCAGATAAGACTTTGTGCATCTCAGCTGGGACTGCTGTCAGTGGTCTTGAAGAGCTATACGTATGATGAGGGACAGAGCAAAAGGTGTCAACTTTCCTAACGTGGACAATGTGCATGCTGTTTGACCAGATGTATCTGATGATTTATGTGTTTCCTCGCAAGCACCACTGTCATTTCTGCAGTCATATAGTTAACTGAATGTGCTCACTCTGACAGTGGAGAGGCAGAGGCATTTGGATTGTTCACAGTCAGCAGTGGGCCCCTCTGTCAGATGAAGGTAGTCTGTGTGAATGTGAAAAGCACTGCTCTTAAACTGGTTATGACACAAGGGAAAAAATAACATTAGCATTAAGATGCCACTTCTGTCCAAGTTTCCCAGAGTGGATGTGAGCATGCTGTGTGGACAATGTTGGCAGATTTGACTGAAAAAAAAAAAGAAACATTGTTAACAGTTAAAGAATTCACTAATGTAAAGTGGGGCACATTAAAGTCTTGAAAAGGAAACATGGAAACATAATGTTGCCAGAGAATTAGCTTGAGCCTATTTTGTTAGCACATACTTAGCCTCTTTACATGAAAAACTGTGTTCAATAAATTCACTATTACTAGTCTCCTATGTGTAGTTTGATGTTCTAAAGGATTTTTTTTTTTTTTTTACAAGAGACAACACATTAAATATAACAATGGTGACTGTGTGTTCAGATTTGACCAAGTGAGTCTAGTTGTGATTTATGATTTTTTAGCGATCTTTTGGCACTATCCATTTCAAAGTATCCAGTCTTAGTTGCCTCCATGAGATATGTGTCACCACCACTGCTGCAGCTGTGTCTTGTGTTGAAAAACTATAACTAACTACTAGTTGTTATTTAGAACAGTGAAATCCATCTGTCCTTTTCTCTAAATCTTTGCCTGTTGTCTCTCTGTCTGCACCTTCCCTTGCTAGTACTGGGTTGGACCCCCTTTTGCCTTCAGAACTGCCTTAATTCTTCTTGGTATAGATTCAGCAAGGTGCTGGAAACATTCCTCAGAGATTTTGGTCCATATTGACATGATAGCATCACACAGTTGCTGCAGATTTGAATCTCCCGTTCCACCACATCCCAAAGGTGCTCTATCGGATTGAGATCTGGTGACTGTGGAGGCCATTTGAGTACAGTGAACTCATTGTCATGTTAAAGAAACCAGTTTGAGATGATTTGAGCTTAGTGAAATAGTGCATTATCCTGTTGAAAGCCATCAGAAGATGGGTACACTGTGGTCCTAAAGGGATTGGCATGGTCAGCAACAATATTCAGGTAGGCTGTGGAGTTTAAATGATGCTAATGATGCATTTGGTTCTAACAGGCCCAAAGTGTGCCCAGAAAATATCCCCCACAGCATTACACCACCATCACCAGTGTGAACCACTGATATAAGGTAGGATGGATCCATGCTTTTATGTTGTTTATGGCAAATTCTGACCCTACCATCCAAATGTAGCAGTAGAAATGGAGACTCATCAGACCAGGTGATGTTTTTCCAATCTTCTGTTCTCCAATTTTGTTGAACCTGTGTGAATTGTAACTTCAGTTTCCTGTTCTTAGCTGACAGGGGTGGCACCCGGTGTGGTCTTCTGCTTCTGTAGCCCATCTACTTCAAGGTTCAATGTGTTGTGCATTCAGAGATGCTCTTCTGCATACCTTGGTTATAACCAGTGGTTATTTGAGTTACTGTTGCCTTTCTATCAGCTTGAAGCAGTCCGGCTATTCTCCTCTGACCTCTGACATCAACAAGGCTTTGTCACCCAGAGAGCTGCTGCTCACTGGATATTTTCTCTCTTTCAGACCATCCTCTGTAGACCTCAGAGATGGTTGTGTGGGAAAATCCCAGCAGATCAGCAGTTTGTGAAATACTCAGACCAGCCCATTTGACACCAACAACCATGCCACATTCAAAATCACTTATATCACCTTTCTTCCCTATTCTGACACACAGTTTGAACTTCAGCAGGTTGAGTTGCTGTCATGTGATTGGCTGATTACATATTCACATTAACAAGCAGTACTTAACAAAGTGGGTGGTGAGTGTACATGTATAATGTACAATGTTCTTAAAAAGTAAAAGCTCATTTTCAGGTACCTACGTTAAAGTTTAACAACTGAGGCAATGACACAGAAATACTGTAGAAGGCTGTCTATATTTAGTTTTGTTTACAACTAGTGCTCATCTATATCAATGAATGAAAGGTGTCAGAAAGATTTAATTTGATCCCAGCCAGCAACCAGCTGTCCTCACTGTCACCCCCTGTGCTATACACTGTCACACACACACACTTACACACACACACAGGTGGCAATTACTCAAACTGCTAATTAGGTCAGTCAGTTCCTTCAGCCCTGGAAGTGGAGGGTTGTGCAAGATGGTCAGGCCTGACATAGTGACCTCATGACGGCTTGCCTGGGCATCACTAGCTGGGATTGGTCCAAAGCTGAGGGATGAGTGGCCTGAGCATCAGTTGGACTCATGATTGAAATCCTGAGCATCAAGTACAGGCCTTCTGGGCATCCAGCCATATGTCACTGTGATACTGTATTCTACAGACATAGTAAAACAACCAGGAGGAACAACCTCTTTTTATACAGTTTCACCCAGAAAAAAACCCCTTAAATCAAGAAATAATTTTTAGGCATATATATAAAGACCTTGGAATCTGATCTTGCAAATAATTATTCATACTTTTTTTTGATACTGAGAGATAGACTATACAACTAAAAGAGTACAAAGAGAATGTATTTTTCTGTTTTTGAATTGCCTTTCTGTCACAAACAAACAATGGGATTCTCCACAGAAAGTGGTTGCCAACCGCTTATTATTTGTAATCACTTAAAATAAAGCATGTCTTCTTGTGACCAGTTGTTACTGGCAGCATAATGGAAAACTGATGGGGTTTCTGCTGAGGAGCTGGTTTACAGGTATACAGCTCTGGAAAAAATTAAGAGACCACTGCAAATTTTTCAGAAATCAGCATCTCTACATATATGACAGTCATTCCATTCCAGTGTCTCTTGAATTCCAACACAAGCACACCTGTTTCTACCTAATAAGGTACTGATGAGGTGATCACCTGAACCAAATCTTATTTAGCGAGGGAAAGTATAAAAACCATTGCTGTGGTCATCACTATCCTCTTGCAATAGGACCAACTGGATGGCAAAAACAGTGCTAGTAGTACATCAAAAGTAACTGGAATAAAAAAAAATAACTATTGA
>VUQI01061375.1:0-14397 GCA_015106735.1 Paratilapia polleni
CAGACCTTCAAACTTCATGTGGCCTTCAGATTAGCTCAAGAACAGTGCATAGAGAGCTCCATGGAATGGGTTTCCATGGCCGAGCAGCTGCATCCAAACATTACATCACCAAGTGCAATGCAAAGCATCGGATGCAGTGGAGTAAAGCATGCCGCCATTGGACTCTAGAGCAGTGGAGACGTGGTCTCTGGAGTGACAAATCATGCTTCTCCATCTGGCAAACCAGTGGATGAGTCTGGGTTTGGCAGTTGCCAGGAGAACGGTTCTTGTCTGACTGCACTATGGCAAGTGTAAAGTTTGGTGGAGGGGGGATTATGGTGTGGGGTTGTTTCTCAGGAGTTGAGCTCGGCCCCTTAGTTCCAGTGAAAGGAACTCTTAATGCTTCAGCATACCAAGACATTTTGGACAATTTCATGTTCCCAAATTTGTGGGAACAGTTTGGGGATGGCCCCTTCCTGTTCCAACATGACTGCACACCAGTGCACAAAGCAAGGTCCATAAAGACATGGATGAGCGAGTTTGGTGTGGAAGAATTTGACTGGCCTGCACAGAATCCTGACCTCAACCCGAAGAACACCTTTGGGATGAATTAGAACGGTGACTGCAAGCCAGACCTTCTCGTCCAACATCAGTGTCTGACCTCACAAATGCGCTTCTGGAAGAATGGTCAAAAATTCCCATAAACACACTCCTAAACCTTGTGGAAAGCTTTCCAGAAGAGTTGAAGCTGTTATAGCTCCAAGGGGTGGGCCGACATCATATTAAATCCTATGGATTAAGAATGGGATGTCAAGTTCATATGCGTGTGAAGGCAGACGAGTGAATACTTTTGGCAACAAAGTGTATATCTCTACAATCCCCATAGAGAAAAGAAAAGTAAAATACTTTGGATGAAAAACCACACAGTCTAAAAGTGGAGAAGCACCCTACCCATCACCATCATCACCCAAGGCATAACTGAGACATACTAATTTACACAATTTCAAGAATTTCACTCTAAAATGGCACTATTCCATATTCCACTGTTGTGTCGCCTACTCTAACAAAATGATGATAGCACATAATTATTACCTATGGCACTTTTTAAAAGATGCCAGGTAAGTTTCCTCCTTGGTTGTCAAAATGATGACATTTACAGAGTCAGGATGCAGAACACTTTAGAAACACTGAAAGCTGAACTTCCAGTAATGATTTATTTTTAAACCAAAATGTGCTGCATTTTACTTCTGAATTTGACCCGATAATCCTTAAAACACTATAAATAAATATTTCTAATATTTTGTGTAACATTGGTTATCAATTTTGGCTCCATGTCCGCTGCAGTTTGGGGTAAGTTTTTTAAGGAGGTGTTGCAGTGAAAGCATTCTTTACTTTCATGGGAACATTTGGTTAAACTACCCTGTATACCAAGGCGATTATAAAAAGTAAGTGCTGTGTCCAACTGCTTCTCCTCTCCACCTATTCCCAAACGTACTGATTTTATGTGGTGCCACTAGATAAACATACCAAGCACTCTTTCTCCCAGTCCACCCAGCTCCAGGTAGGCATTCTGGAAAGCCTCTCTCCACATTTCATCTAGTGGCAGTTCCTGGCCATTGATCATAATGGCACTGCACCTGTTAAACAATATGAATGAATAATAAATTTAGTGCTATACTGCTTACAATAATCAGTATATTTGAGTTTCATAAAAAGTATGAGGTCCAGCTAAGTGGACAGTATGATATGTGGTTTAAAAAATGTTTGTGTCTTTACAGGATAAATTGTGTTTATAAACCAACCAACAATAACCTATAGATTTATTATAAATTCAATATTCACATCAAAATGAAGGTAGGTGTATTTTTGTAACACTGATACATACAGTGTATATACTTAATCTCATAACTAGGCAAAGAGCTGGATCGCAGGAACTTAATCATAGTCCAAACTGTTAGATGTACAGTACTGTGCAAAAGTCTTGAGCCACCCCTCATTTCTTTCAATTTTGCTTCAAAGGAGCCCAACTTTCTTGTCTTTCTTTCTTTTTTCTAAAAAGTGGTCTTGAGCAATAGTTCTCCAGGCTTTCTGAAGATCTTTCAAAGTTTCTCTTTGAACACTGGCTGCTTTTTCACTCATTTTCAGTCCAGTCCTTGTACCTGACCATTTTCAGAGGAATGTTTTTTGTTTGTTAAGCCACTTAACATGAACCTATAAATTATTCAAGCATGAAAAAAGGCACCTAACTCAAGGGATGAACTAGTGTCTACACATAACAGACAACTTAGCAAAGAACCAATTTCAAATTGTATCTTCAGGCACTTTGTTACTAGCAGCTTGTCGCAAAAATACATAATTTGTTTGCATTTTTTTTGTTGAATCTATGACAGGCATAAAATAGTATTTTTGCACCATCAAGGTGATTCTCAAAGAGTTGTTAGCCAAAATATTGGTATATCTCAGGATGGTGTGGAGTGTGTCCTTAAAAAATTTGAGGAAACTGGACAAGTGAATGACAAAAGAAGAAGTAGCAGGCCTAAAAACCTATCTACAGCAGATGAACAGTATCTGAAAGTCATGTCCTTAAGAAATAGGAAAAAAATCCAGCAAAGACCCGACACAGGATATGAGAGATGCATCTGGCCTTTCAGTTGATCAATCTACTGTTCACCAAAGCCTCATCAGAAATGGACTTAATGGAAGGGTGAGTGTCAAGAAGCAATTCTTAAGGAAAGGAAACAGGGAGAAAAGGCTGAGGTATGCCAAATTACACAAGAACTGGACTGAAAATCAGTGGCAACAGGTCTTGTGGAGTGATTACTCCAAATTTGAAATTTCTGATTCAAATCATCGTCATCAATATGTATGAAGGAGGTCAGGAGAGAGGTACAACAGTGAGTGTCTACAACCATCTGTAAAACACAGTGGAGGCTCTGTCATGGTTTGGGGCTGCATTTCAGCCAGTTGTGTTGGGGATCTTGTCATGTTGTGAACGCAGACAAGTACCGTCTGATTTTGATCCACCATGGAAGCATCTGGAAAGCATCTGATTGGCAACAGCTTCATTTTTCAGCATGACAATATTTCCAAACACACTGCCAATGCAGTAAAAACATACCTGGATAGAAAAACACATAATGACCTCCCCAGAGCCCTGATCTCAACATTATTGAAGCAGTGTGGGGTCATCTTGACAGAGAACAGAACAAATGGCAGCCAACATCCAAAGAAGAGCTTTGAATCTCCTCCAAGAAGCCTGGAAAACTATTCTTGAAGACTACTTAAAGAAATTACAAGAAAGCTTGCCTAAGAGAGTTCAAGCTGTGTTGAAGAATAAAGGTGGTCATACCAAATATTGGCATTCCAAACACTGACTTTCTCCTTAGACACTTTTTTTGCCTTATATAATGTATTTCCATGTATGTTTGCACATGTTTCAATAAAGTGCTGAACCTTTATCCCATTCTCACCTCAAAATATAAAGAAATGAAGGGTGACTCAAAACTTTGGACAGTACTGTAGTACCTCTTTTCTCTGTGTCCATACTGCACAAACTGAGGATCATTGTAGTTCTTACAACTCTGCTTTTAGGGTAAAAGTAGGTGCTTTCTCAGCATAAAAGGGAACTTCGAGTGATGTAAGTGTACTATGATTGGTAAAATACATGAATGCAGTACTGGAAACTGGCATAAAAAAAATATATATATAAACAATGGTAAAACATTAGCTCTTATACAACAGCTCTTATTATTAACCTTAAAATATGGAACAAAACACAAAGAAATGAACCGACAGTGAGATCCAGGCTTTATTGTGCCTATATGCAAAGGAGGAAATACAACACGAAAAAAAATCAATTCCCTTCAACTTGCTACAAGGCATCCAGCACACAGTGAAGCAATGCAGAGAGAAAATGAAGCCACTGAAACAGGATTACAAGAAAACAAAGGACCACAACAAGAGGTGATGCTGCATTACCAACCGCTGGCCAGCTATTACATCACTTTCGAGTTCCCATTAGCAGTGCGAATGCAAGCACAAAAAGGGCTTTGAAGGTATGTAGTTCCCCGGAGACTTTCACACTGAGTACTTACCCCCAGGTAGAGCTGTTTGGTCCAAAAGTAGCTATTAAAGTGCAATAGTGTTCATCCCCCCCAACCCCACAAAGCCATATTAATTTTTTTTAAATCAACCATTATCCATTTAAAAAAAGAAATTGGATCCAGGTTTAATTTTAGTGAAATAAAGATCAGCATTATAGCATCAGAAAACCTTTGTTTCTTTATTTTCCTTACAAAAATCATGTTCATTCAGGTTACTTTAACTCCATATTTTTCCCCTTGTCATCTACGACCCACCTGTTGTGACTCTATGCCCTGCCAGTGGTGCCCACCCTCCTGTAACAGTGTGACATGGTGGCCAAAATGCATTCCTGTCATGTACCAATGTGGGTGCAAAATTATCATGGCTGCATGATATTTTTCTTCAACCCGTACCCACGCACAAATAATATGCATGAATGAAGACAATTTAAAGGATATTGCTGCTATATCTTATGAAAAAAGACTACAACTAACCTGTTTTATTATGCTCCTGAAGTCTCTGTGGCATTGTTTCCAACTAATGACTTTTTTTTTAACACCCCAGTCTCCTATAAATTTCATTTAATACAACTAATTTGGAATGGCAAATATATTTTTGTAAGAAAAGGAATTGTAACTTGATTAAAATGATGTATAATGTATTGGTAATGTTTACTGATTCATCATTCATTTACCCCCCAAAATATCCAATCTGTAATTATGATATCCACTTATAGTAACTACAGGACTTTGTTCAGCTTAGCAAAAGATCACATCCAGTAAAACCTGAATCGAACCCCAAACCAAAAGAGCACATTTGGTGCTGTAGGGACATTTGGCCAGATTCTGTATATAAAACTGAGTCTAACAAACTACAGTATGTGTGCTCATGTTGATGAAGGACCAATTTACCCAGTCCAATAGTGTGACTACCTGATGTGTTTTTAAGAGCTTTAAATAACATTTGAAGCTTATACCACCAATGAATAAGCTTTACCATTTTTTGGTATGTTGCTGGTTTTACTCTTTTCACTCACAGTAACAAAGCAACATACAGAAAATTACCATCATGCATAAAGAATCTTTTTTTTCTGCATCCACAGAGCAAAAGGAAACAATAAATGAAAAATGAGTCAAATTTTGTTCTCCTTTCCTTCTGAGACATATAATCTATCCATTATTGATTAACCAACCTGTCCAGGATTCTTTCTGGAGCTCCCTTCATGACCAGAATATGACCAGAGGGATTGTCCTCCACTTCATGGACAGAGAGCTAGAAGAAAATGCATAGGAAGACATGGTAGGACTTGACATGATGGGATTTGTTCAGAAACAACGTGCACACATAGTTCATTGTTGATTGTTTAATGTTAGTCTGACATTATTTTGGTTTAAAAGACAGGTGTGCTCCTCACTAATAGTCAACACTGAATTTCCAGCAATCATTTTTGGGAGTTGCTGTCATATTTTTCCAACTGGTTCAAAATAAAAATCTTATCAAGGCTGACTTGACTGAGAGCACCTTGAAAGTCATACGTATTCCCTGTGTTGAAGGAGCATTCATTCACCCACTTGCCTGTATTCCTAGGGTGTAGCACTTTGCATTACCCCTTCCCCCATACCTATAGTAGCATGCATACACACACACACACACACACACTCCCCAAGGTAATTTGTATCTGAGTCAGAACATATCTAATCTCAGAAAACCAGAGCAAAATTGCTTTATTTCCCCTCCCCTAACACAGACGTGCCTATTTTAAGTCAGGGAACAGGTGCACAAGATGCATGCTGGAAGTACTTTGTTTGCTTCAACATCGCTGCTGTGTTATTCATATGCTGGTTCAACTCTCCAGACAAGCTGGGAAAGACTGGGCAAGGAAAGCAAAGCAGACACACATCTCCATGTGTTAATTGCTGCTTTACCACCTTGCTTCCCTTGAGCAAGGTGGTAAATGCTCTGTGTGATGGCTTCATATAGTTCAATATTAACTTTTGCAGTAGTAGGTGGTGACTGTTAGAGGACGGAGCAAAGCATGTAGATTAACTTAAGACCTTTCAGAACTGCCTCTTTCCTATAGATACTGTACGGGAAGTGATGTTAATTATCAAGAAAATGTTTTTAAAAAGTAGCTGTTCCTCGAAACACTTAATACAATTTGATGGGGAAAAACAGAAAGAAACAGCTACACATGCTCAATCTCATAAAAAAAAAAAAAAAAACAACTTTGCAAATTTTTTATATTGTATAGCAAAATATTGTAACGGCAAAATTTTAATTAGTGATGTGCATCCAGTATACATCCAATATACATCTCTAGGTCTTCTCACCTGTTCTTACCCAGCATGTTAGGACTTTCATTCAGCCACTGTTTATAAGCAGGTGACCAACAGATTTCCAATTCTTCAGCATACAGTAAGTCTACAAATGGGATTTCTCTGCATTGAAAGGCAACAGCAGAGCATATTCTTAGCAGCCCAAACAAACCAGTTCATAATCCTGATGTATCTTTCTAACGTAAATAAAACACATTGCAGAGCGCTTTAATGCTGCAACAGTTTTTCCTGTGACCAACAATGCTGCGTTTGTGGCTTGTTGGGCAGCTTCCAAGTATGAATGTGTGCAGCAGTATGAATGTAAAGCAGGGTGTCTCTGTAAAAGAGCAGACGTGTTGAGGCTCCCTTCCCGCAGTGGAAAAAGGTTAAAAAATGAATATGCATGATTAATCCTGGCATATAAAAAAAAAAAAAAAATATATATATATATATATATATACTTTTTTTTTTTTTGGAAATCTGTGTGTACCACTTTCACTTACCAGAGTACTGACAGAATTGTGAAAGATCATTTAAAGTAAACTGAGGAATGAATTCTCAATTGAAAACATCTCAATTTAATACATTAAATGTAAAAATGATTAGAAGTGCAACTCACGATTCTATTTTGCAATTTTAAGGAAAACGATCTGGACCCATACCAACGTTTTAAAGGTTTTTCCTTGTCTTTCAAGTTTCATGAAATTGTTTTTTTTAGTCTTACTGACAAACAACACTGATCACATATGAGATGTAGATTTTTAAAACCTTGTAAAACTAGATTTTAATTAAAAACTCAAAGGATAAATCATTACTGATTAGTCAGTTGACAGAAAAGCAATAACATTGCTGGTGCAGCTTTCTTAAACATAAGCTTGTTCCTCCCTATTTTTCGATATTGGACTGTTAGTTGGACAAAATGAAAAATAAATGTCACCTCTGGCTAGTCAGCAACAATTTCCATTTACAAAACAATTCCTTTATTAAATTTTATATATATATATATATATATATACACACACACACATATATGTATATATATATGCACCGCACTAACTTTCAAACTTGTGTTAATTTTCTCAGCAGTTCAAGCACAAAGCTGTGACGCGACATTAGTCCCATGCAGTACCTGATACTTGTTGGTGGAGTTGAAGGGGATCTCTACCACTTTGGGGTTTCGGGCTCTCATGTCACGAACACTTCCATAGCACAGCTCAATGCATTTCAACAGAGCTGACTCGGATGCATCCCCCGCTATCTCCCTCTGGGGAAACACACACAGGAGCACATTAGCACAGTCACTAACATATGCATATTAAGAAATGAGTGTTGTCTGTCTCATTGCCCATGTTTATCATACTGCAGTGGAGGGAAGCTTTGGGATTATGTGTTATTTAATTGATTAAAACAGTGGCTGAGATACCTGAGAGGACTTCTTTTACTTCCATTATGTTTCTCATTAATTATGCAGGTAGTGGAGTATGAGCTGAATTACCAATGCTTGTAATCTGGTCTCAACATTGCTGTTATGTAACAAACTTAATGTAAAGTTAGTGAATGTTTTCTCTTTTTTTAATCTAGAAGATGAGGATTAGTTTTATTAAAACAGCACAAATTCTTCAGGAAAAATATAGCTAATTAGTTGGGTATGTATGCCGTTTGCAAGATCTCTCATGGGCAGTTTTTAAATATCTTGTTGTAAGAGTCCCCGCATAATGTTGGAAATAAATATTGTTGGGGGAAGGCATTTGAGCATTGCCTATTGGCAAAAATCAATAGCAAAATGGTTGCTAAGTTTACATAGCAAATGAGTAAATTATTTGGTTATATTTTTCCAATAATGATGTCCAGAAGTCATATACTCAGGGAAAAGAGGTTAATTGTGATGCTTGATCTTGTTATTTAATTTCCAGAATGCTAACTGGCAGCATAGGGCAGCAACGAAAACTTTACACATCCGTCTGTCCTGGGGCCAGTTTCTCAGTGATGCTTCAGCTGACATTTTGGGTCTTTGGCTCTTTTTCCACAAACCACCCACATGTGTTCTTGGTTCACCCTCTTTTGCCTTTCCCCCCTGGTGGTGAAGAACTGTCCTTATGCAGTTATTCTCTTCAGTGCCTGAGTAAACCATGTTTAATTAAGATTGTCCTTCATTAGAAGACAACCCTATAAGTAATCTGTGCTAGCTGTTACGACAACCTATGACAGTTTAAAGCTAAGCAACTCCTCGCAGCCAATAAGGGCATGTAAAACGTGTCATCTCGTTTAGATGATCGAAAAATGAAGCTTTCTGTCATATGTTTAATGTTGTAAAAGGGTGTATTTTAACACAAAGCACGATATTTTCCTAACCCGAACCAATTCATTTTTGTGCCAACAAAACTTAAAACTTGACCCAGACAAGACTCAAACTCCTGTCTCCCGATCAGACGTCAGTGTGTGCCAAGGTGGCCTTTTCTCCTCTTTTAAAGTAGAAACGTGCTTACATAGATCATTTCAGATGGTGGGATCAGATGTTCAATATAATCATTTATTTTGACAACAGTTTTTTCTGTGTAGCTACATGTGACCTACAGAATTTCTTAATTAGAAAAGCTCCATGAATCTGAACATATGTAGACTGCTTGCACAAGCACACACATAGTAACTTTGAGTTTAAGATACACTATATACTTTTGGGCTGTTCCAGATGAAAGACAGCCAACGAGAAAGAACCGTGGCGGTATATGGTCATTGCACATAAAGAGAGGTTCAAAGAGGGGTACAAAGTTGGCTGTTATAAAGGTCTGCTACCCTTATAACACCCAAAATTTAAAGCAAAAATTTAGAATGACCATCTTACAGTGTGTCTGCTGCTAAGATCTACATCTACTAACCAATGAACAGGAATGCATGGATGGATAAGAATATTTGGATGTCAGTGTGGGGGAAAAAAAAAAAACAAACCTAAACATGGAAATAAGTAAAAAATGTTTGGGATTCTAATAAAAATGTAATTTAGTTGAGTTGGCAGCAGAACCTTGATTCTATGATGTGTCCTCTAGTTGCTTTCAAGGAGGATGTCACACGGACAGAAATATCAGGGGAAGTGCATCCATGTGGCATATGATTCAGTGGGTACAGTCTACATGCATCAAATTTGATGTTGTACCCAAGTTTATTAGATCCATGTCCCACAGTGTGCCCTGCAATAAACTTATAAATCTGATGTCTATGTCTATGGGCACCTTAAGTGACACAGACACAGACAGTGGGAAAGCCTATTTTAAAAGACTCCCAGTTGTATTATTCTCTTTTTAGAAGCACACTGTTTGATATTTCTTTGTTATTTGAGATTTATTGGCTTTAACTTGTCTGATAAAGTTGCTTGTGTGGCACTTCAATCTTTTTGGAGAAAATTCTCTTTTGATAACCTGTGAAATCCACCTTCATAAAAATTCCACAATAATAACTGCATTTCAACCCACTCTTAGAGCCAATTTATTAAAATCCATGCTAAACTGACTGACCTGACACCCAATATACCAGTGGGAGCGAAACCAAGACAAGAAATTTCTCTTTGTTTCTGTTTATTCATTCATGAACAGCCGCCAAACAAGGACACGCGCTCCACAAGATTTGTCCTTGTTTGTGCCTTTTCATGAATGAATAAATAGATCATGGAAATTCCATTTTTCTGCTTTCCCGAGTGCAGATGGGGACTTGTTCGCGTAATGTTAGCAGAGCCTTGACTGCTGTGTTTGAGAGCTGTCAGGATATACGTGTGTCACTTAATCCAGGGAGGAATCCTGGGCACCTTGAGGGGCACAGAGGCTGCACTGGCACCATCTGCTCCCATCTGAGTCAAGAAGCTGTAATCCCTGTCACTGAGAGCCATACTGAGAATTTCTTCAGGTCAATGTAGCACAGGTTGGAGGACAGCAGTCGGTAGAAGACTGGGATATTACTGACTTACCTTCCCAGTGGTGTGTGTGTTTGTGTATCTGTGTTGGGGGAGTCATTTCCAGGGGTGCATTGGATTATCCTCTGTGTATGTGCATTTATGGACGAGAGGGATGCCAAGCCAAGTGTCAAGTGGTACTGACAAATTATTTTTATGGGTTGTTTTCATTCCCCTGTGGCTGCCATGCAGCTGAGGATGGGCTGACCACAGGAGAGAATACAAACTACCTTTGCTCAAGTATGGCATAACAAGATGGTTTGGTAACCTGCCCGTTAAATTCAGATAACAACTTCAAAATCCTATCAGAAGGGCAGGAAACATAATTGGCATGCTGCCCCCATCTTTTCCCTCTCTTCTCTCCAGGAGATGTTTGAAGAGATGGGGAGAAGGGAGGGCCTTAAAATTACCAGTGACCCAAACCACATCCCTTACAGAGAGTCTGAGCTGATGCCCTCGGGCAGAAGGTATGAGTAACCAAACTGGAAAGTGAACATGTATAATTTTTTTTCCTCCATTATCAGGCATCTGTGTGATATTACTTCTGATAAGAGAGACAAGAATGGCTACTCTAATCTAAAGTACAGTGCTTATGTCTGTTTTCAAGTGTTTACACTTTTCTTGAGCATATTCACATTATGCCTTGTGCCGCATCTCTACTTGAATACATTTCAAAGGGAAAATATTGTGCTCTTAACCTCTAATACACTCATGTGAGAGCTGTTAGCATGACAGATAAAATGTACAATCATTTATAAAATATCATTGTATAAATGTATATACTCATATTTATATAATACAAACAGCAGTGATGGAATGTAGTAGTGTTTTTTTTCAAGTACTGCACTATATTTTTATACATTTTTTTCTGTTTTATACCTACTCTCCACTATATTTCAGAGGCAAATATTTTCCTTTTAGCTTTAGCTACATTTATATTATTTATGTACACCAGTTAATTTTCAGATTGAGATTTTGAATATGAACTCTGTTAACAATGTTAATGCCATAGATGAAACTGCCCAGCAGTATGTGCACAAATTTAAATTAGCCCCGCCTTGGACAAGTGCAACGTGCAAACTGCAAATGCTTTTTATATGATGTAATAAGTGATATAATACCATCATACCCTCTGTGGCCTAATGAGTCATTTTCCATTTAATACTTTGAATACATTGTAAATTTATCATGTAATTTTATATTTTTTATATGAGGGTCTTTTACTTTTATACTATTTTTACATTGTTTTATTGCCAATTTTACTTAAGTACAGATTCCGACATATAGATCTGCTGAAAGTACCACTTTGACTGGGTGGAACATTAGAAGTGCCTAAGATGTGAAACAAGTGCTTTGATTTCTGTTAGAAGACCTGCTGCATTGGGACTATACTGTTTGCACTTTAAAGTTATTTTAACAATTTGATATTGTCAACAAATGAGTTGACAATACATTATGATATGTAAAGGTATGTGAAGTTTAGCTATATAAATCTGTGGCTGTGTAGGATGAATAGTTTTCAGTCTTGTCGTGAATATACTGACAGAAATCCAAAGATTTCATTTATTTACTTTTTTTTTGTTTTAAGGTTTTTTTAGATTGTTTATTTAAGTTTAGTGAGTGAATACTTATTCTACCACTTCTTATTATGGAGTGACAGCTCATCTAATGCTGCCCACATGTTGTTAACTTCACCCAACTGGCAAACTATGTAGTCAAAGTCATGTCTTATGAATAATGTACATGCATTATTTGATCCAAATATAAAAAAGCCTACTCAGAATGCCCTTGGATTAAACTAAAAGTGGTATATGCCACTGTTTTAGGGAGTAGAGATAATTCAGGAGACAGAAACATAAATGCAAAGGTTTTGGAAAGCTGCTGTTATATAATGTGAGCACTGGTGTAGTTCATGATATACAGAGGAAAGATACACATTTATTTTTCATGCTGCATTACATATAACCACATATAACCATCACCACTAAATCCCAACTGATGCATGTCAGTCAGTATTGTACTGGAAGTTGTTTTTTATTTTTTTGTCTCCAAGGATGGTGAAGCACTTCTTTCCTCACTCTGCTTTTGATTGGCGAGTACTCATTGCGTTTGTTTCTTTGTTAGTTTGGTTGTGTTTACGCATGAGGAGTGATAATTGGCTAGAATAAGCCAATCAGAGACAAGAGGAGAGTGGGTCATGCCCACAGAGTGTATATAAAAGATGGATGTAGCCTCTGGGGCTAGTGCCTTGAACCTCTGTTCTTTCTACTGGCCAGCAGTGCACAACTATTTTGGGTGCAAAAAGAAGCCCAGTGATATAGAAGTGTATGATTTATGACCTCTGTAAACACCTCCTTGACATGTTTAAGTCTCAGTCTTACTGAATACAACATTATATGCATTTTTTAAAATATGGTCCCATTTAGAGTAAGACAGAATATAAAAAAAAAGAGCATGCTTTAGGCTTGTGACTGATAAGTCACTATGATATGATTGTCCACCCCTCAGCTCATGACATCTGGTTTCAAAAAAGCAAGATGGCGATGGAAACAATGCTCAGCTTAAGGTTTCAATACAAGAGTCAAATTTATGTGTGGACTGATGTAACAATGGCTTCATCTGTCAGTTATATAACGTCTATGCTCATGCCTTTCCCATATTAAATAAAAATAAAAAACATACAGCACCTGGAGGTGAGAGAATAACTGTCCAGTATTGATAGACTAAGTCAAGAATTGTCATGGTACCTGGTTTTGGTCCTAGGGTGTTGTGTTATTTTGGAGTCTTTGGGTTCATGTTAATTATTAAGTGTGTTTTTCATTTGGTTGCACTGCCGTTCTAGTACTCTAGGTTCTCAGTTATTGTTAGGTTGAGTTTTATATTCTTGTTTTGATTTCATTATCATGCTAGAAATATTCTTTATTATTCTAATAGTGAGTTTTATTTCTTGTAATACCTTTGGGTCTTTGATTCCCAGTTTTTAATTAATGGATTTCCTTCGAGTGAGTGCCAGCTTTCTGACTCTGCTGTTCGTATGGTCACTTTCAGTTTTCTATCTTTATTTTATTATTAGTCTCCTGCAATTCCCTGTTCCCTTCCCCTCTGTCTTGTCTAGCATTGTCCCTCTGTGTCCCCCCTGAATTAGTTCATTCAAGTTTAAAATTTATTTTCATGTTTCATGTCTTGTTTCAGAAATGGTTGTTTGTTCATTTCCTGTTTTACTTTGATAGTTTTCTTTTGTGTTTTGCTTTGAGTTTTACTCTCCCCTGTCTGATTGTCTGGATTGTCTCCACCAGCTTCACGTTAACCTCCTGTGTCTAATTCCTAATCGGTTCCCCGATAATCGGATAATCGGTTCCCCTGTGTATAAGTAGTCCTGTCCCTCTCTTTGTCTTGCTCATGTCATCCGCTTATGTCTGTTTAGTCCTGTATTGTTCTGCTTTGCTTCTAGAGTTACTCTGTTGTGTTCTGGTCTCCCTGGTGCCTTTTGGATTTATCTTTGGATTTTATTGTAGTGGACTTATCAGCTAATAAAGCTCACTTTTAGCTGGATTCTTTGTTCCTCTTCTGTCCTGCACTTTGGGTCCTTTACACCTCTATACTCCACACACAGCATTGTATGACAGGAATAGTTCACGCAAAATGCACATTTATGCAGTGACCCGTATTCATTGTAAATACTGCTCCTCTTCTTTGGTGTCGGGCAGAAGAAGTTAAGTGACAATGTGCAAATACTACTTTCCAGTTTTGGGTGAACTAAATAACACAGGTCCTCGATCCTTTACTAGACCAGCAACTTTAAAACAATATATTCTGGGGAAAAATTAAAATTATACCCACTTCTTCAGCTACCAATACACCAGTAAGTGTGAGTGAGTGGTAGTATTTTTTTTTTTACCATCAAGACGGGAAGGTGCTCCTGTCCAGCTTTGAAATCAGCTCTGTTGCAGAGGCCAGCCACGCGAGACAAAGCAGCCCAAGTAGCAGAGCTCCTGTCAAAACCAAAACCTGAGAGAATAGGAGAGGGAACTGTGTTAGGCTTTTTTTTTTTTTTTTTTTTTTTTTTTTTGTAGAATTATT
>VUQI01061377.1:0-14130 GCA_015106735.1 Paratilapia polleni
TTTGTTTTTTTTACAGTGATTTTGAGAGACCTTTTCTGCCTTCCCACAGTTGCATTTTAAGTATAATTCACTTGCTAATTAAAAATTAGTTTGACTTTTGAGTCTATTTTCTTGAAAAGCAATCTGCGAACTTTGCGGTCCTTTGAAGAAGTAACTTATCCTGCTGTACTTACGACCCCCTTTTGAAGCATAACAAGATGAAAGATGAGATCAAGGCAGCCATCTTTAGCTCTGGCCGGTCCCCCATGAAGAAGGAAAATGGTCTTTGCCACAGATTTTGGCCTTGTGTGGGTCACTTGGCTGGGAGAGCACCTCTGAAAGTACAGCAAAAAAGTCTTTGCATCAGGGTTTCGAGCTGAGGCAGATTTCCTGACCACTTTGCTCAGAGAGCAGAGACCTTGAAGCCTGCTTCTTCAGTTATAGGAGCAAGGTCTTTGCTGCAGGCTCAGGCAGTCCTCCATCACCTTGGTTACATGTCTTGGACCCAGTGTACATGTGTCCTCATGTAGTCAAAGGAAGTGTTCTTAGTTCACAAAATACACATTGGAATTGGGTACATTGGAATAGGCCAAAAAATTACCTCCTGTCTCCTTTTCCTACCCACTTTCCCTTGACCACAATGGAAAACATCATGGGGTCAAGAAAAGGTGTGTAGGAGAATTGATAAATCAAAAGAACCCAACCGTATTTATACTAAACTCCTTAACAACGTCACACTGGGTGTCTGCTGTTGAAACTACAGTGTCCAAAAGATGGACTACGAAATGTGCATCTTACTTCACCCCAGCATGTTCCTATAATGTTGCTTTATAAAAGTTATATATAAATGAGAACAACTGGTGAAAAATATCACTTCATTACAAAGGTTGTAATTTTTAAGAAGAAGGAATAGAAATATTTAGAGCCGAGCCCTACATAATTCTGCTCCTCAGTAATTCTGGGATTTTGATGAAACAGAGCAGAAACTGAACTGAACTCAAGTGTCTTTTCTCAGCAGTGCGTTATCAATTGTGATGCAAACTGCAATCTTGATTTCAATATCACTGCCAAAGAATGCTGGCTTTTCAACTGCAAGGACTCTCCAGAGGTTGGTGTGCTATGTGTGAGCAATAATGTAGATAATTAATGTATTAACTTTTGTAAAATTTGCAATATTTAAGGCAGTTGTTCCACAAACTATTCCTTATGGCTTTTATGGAATTAATTGAGAAGGGTAACTTTGTAGTACAAAATCAGCCTGTGTGTTCTGAGCCATAGAAACTAAATCAGAAGAGATGACAGTGTAACAGAACAACACTTCACATCACTCATTAACATTGATTAAATGTACTGGTCCAGAGGTCACCTGGATCATCGACTTTAAAATTACTTCTTAAAAAGATATGCTCAAATGCTACACATCACCATGATCTGTCCCTTCCAACATTTGCATAACATGGCATGGTCCAGGCAATGGTTATAGTGGTTCAGGAATTTGGAAAATCCTTCACAGAGCAGTAAACTTGTTCAGAGAGATAAAAGGAGGTCAGGCATGAAAGTACATTTTCCAGTTTCAAGAATATGAAAGCAATAGGGCATCACCAGATCCTCGTGTTCCCCATAGCCCAGTTCTCTGTGCGCTTTGCCTTGTGTGTGGCAGCCAACCTCCTCTTGCTTCTCGTTCCCTTTGCAACTCAGCCCCTAGTCCTTTATCCTTTGTCCCTTGCTCCTCGTGTTCTTGGCTGGCAGGCATTCCAGCCAGTTGACAACAGGCCAAAACCTGCTCCGAGGATGCTGGATACTGGACCTATGCCCTTCTCTCAAGGCCCTGTGTTGTTGCCGGCACCCTCAGAGACTGTGTTTCTTGTGCCGGTTTCCCTGCTCTAATATTCAAATCAAACAATGCCTGTGTAGGTAACCCAACACTAGTAAATGTATAATATAATGCTCACATTCCTTAAACATGACTGACCTCACTGCTGCATCACTGATGGTAAAATGAAACAAAGTTTCACTCAGTATAGACACACTGTGTTACTACAGCTGCATTAGAGAGCTTCCAAAAAGTCATGCTGCCTTCTGGGAAACTGCAGTTGTCAAAGCTGCTTCAACTCAATACTGGAACCTTCCCCGCAGCCAGCAGCTGAGTAGAACTAGTCTGTACAAGCACTCCATAGCAAACACTATGGTACCAAATGTGAGATAACCCATAAAAAAAAAAAAATTATGTATAGACTGAATTTTGTAAGCAATCTAATGTTCACATCTAAGCACTACTAAACATTTCGATATTTTGTTTTAACCCATCTCTTTAAATTTATGCAGTATGAATTACTTTTTTAAAATTTCCAAAAGCCAAGTTGTTCAATTATTCACATTTCTGCATATTTCTAAACAAAGATATTTTCAATCAGTTCCCAGTTACTACAAGACACAAAAATCTTTGGGCCAGGTAATCTATTCCACAGTAGGAATAACACAGCTGTAACACAATATGGACAGAGCAGGTGTGCACAGTGTTGCTCATCGGAGCTCAACAGAAAATATCCCCTCCCAGCCACATAAGAGCTCAAGCCAAGTCACTACAAATAAATAGGTTGAGGGAAAATTCTAATACATCACCATAAAACTTTCACAGTTGCTTTTTGTTCTGTAAAATATTTTGTTTGAATATGCATATGACCTGTCTAAATACTGAATAATACCTGAGCTAATCTGCATAAATTCGAGAACAGAAATCTGAATGTTGGATATAAACAGGTTCAAACTTTCGTACATTTGTATTCATTTACATTAAGATTTTTATTTTTTTGTATTACAAGTTTTGCTAAATTTGATGTCTAAAATATACAAATTAACTATTATCTCAGTAAATATGCACTAATTGGCATAAATGCCCAATAGACCGTGTAAAAAATCCCTAAATAAACTTAGCACAAAAAGTAAGGAAATTTGTGTTTGGTCGATTATTTCTTTGTTGTAACAATGCTTCTTGGCAATAAATCTTATATTATTGGAAAGCCTGTTTATTTCCCTTTAAATGGTTCCACATGTGTAAGGAAAATGCATTTGTGGGTTGAGCAGCAGAGTTGAGTATGTGGAGGATAGAGTTCGGTCCCAGACTGTGGGGATATGGGATTGCCACTGATTGCAGAATCTCATCTTGATATCTCTCTGCATTGAGATTGCCTCCAATGATGACAAGCCTTGTTTTTCCAGTGAGGGAAATGTTGCCTCCCACCATCACACTGCCTCCACCAAAAGCTGTTACCCTATCGGTGCAGCAATCAGCATAGTTTTCTCTGCATCTTCTCCACACTTTGATCCAACTGCCGTAGGCATAATCTGGACTCATCGCTGAACATAATGTTCCTCCACACGTTCAGGTTCCAGTGCACATGTTGCTGACACCAGTGCAAACAGGCCTGACGGTGAAGGGCAGTCATGGCAGGCCTCCTGGCAGCCCTATGAGACCAGAGACTGGCTGTGTGCAGTCTGTCCCGGATTGTCTGGGTAGAGAGCTGTCGGCCATATCGTCCTGCAAACCTTGACTGCAAATCTGTAGAAGACTGCCTACAGTTCCTAAGTGCTGACAGGGTGAGGAAACGGTCTTCTTGTGGTGTCGTCTTCTTGGGACACCCACTTTGCAGCCTGTCTCTGACATCCCCCGTTATATGGAACTTGAACTTCAATTGGGAGATGGTACTATGGCTCACTCCAAATAACACTGAAACTTAGTTTTGTAGAACACCAGCTTGAAGTTGCCCTATGGCACGGGCCCTATCAAGATCAGTCAAACATGGGATGCTTGGAGCAGACACCAACTTATCAACTGAGCATCATTTAAAGGTAAATAAACAGGCTTTCCAACAATATGAGATTTATTGCCAAGAAGCGTTGTTACCGCAAAGACATAATTGACCAAACACAAATTTCCTTACTTTTTGTTCTAAGTTTATTTACTTTGTGGCATTAACTTTGAAGAAAATAAGTGTTTGTTTCTGAGCATCTGTTCAAGGAGCACAGACATTATAAAAGATGGACGTAGCCACCCTGGTGTCACTCATTGGTTTGTAAAGTCCCATTCTGAAGCCTTGAGCTGATGGTTTTCACCATTGCCATCTTGGTGTTTTGAAACTGGATGTGATGAGAAAGGGGTGGATCTGGCTGTGAAACAACATGCTCATTGGCTAACATCTTGTCAATCACAAGTTGTTAACCAATGAGCATACCCTGGAAAAAATACTCCTTTCTGACACTTGACTGACCAGAATTTACAAAATAGACTTGACTGAGCCCATGAACTCATCAAGAAAGTTTTTGCATTGGGGCAGAGGGCTAATTTCCCATAGACTTCTAGGACCAGAAGACCTTTTACAACCACAAGATCACCCCCTCTTGGCCATTAAGAATAATGCAGGTTTATGGCACTTCTGAGATGGCTTTATTTTTCAAACCTGGACCATAAATTCATCTTTTATACTGTCATTGGTCAGGAATGGATGCCAGAGAGAGATCCGTGAGGACATTCACATCTTACACAATTTACCATCTTCATTAGGGGAGACCAGGGATACTTGTAACAAAGGGATGAGTGTACCAACATCACTTTCACAAAGAAGGGATAGTCTAAGAATTATTAATCAGTTTCATGTATGAAAACCTCCTCCCTGAAGATGTGTGAAGATGCATTTAGATTTTACAGCAGCATCCAAATAAAATTTTTTTTTTTTTTTTTGGGATCAAGTGTATATTTTGATCATAGACAGTATAGAAGGGGTGCAGCTGCTGTGACGTCATCCAGTGGTTTTTGAAGTCCCCTTTTGAAGCCTCAAGATGAGCATTTTCACCATCACCATCTTATTTGCAAAAAAACGGATGTGACGAAGAGGGGCGGGTCAGACTGTGAAACCACATACTCATTGCCTAATGACTTGTGATTAACAGATAATCCTCCATTTTAAGACATGGTATGACCAAGATTTACAAAACAGACTTAATTGTTTTTTTTCCATGTGAACCAAAATGAGGGACTGAGAGCATAAACTCAGCAGGAAAGTGTTACAGAGCTCAAGCCAGAAAGCTGTTTTCCCATACACTTATATAGGACCAGAAGTGTTTTTGCACCACAGCTATTGCCATCTGGTGGCCTTCAGATAGAATGCAGGTTTAAGCCACTTCATTTTTCCAACCTGGAAGCAGTGTCCATCTTTTATACTGTCTATGATTTTGATTAGTACTGATACTGCTGAAATCATAATTATGTAACTTGTATTTTTTAAAGTGTAGTGTCTTGGGTAAAATGTGAGCCATTTCATCTATGTTAATTTCAAACCACCATGCTGCTACAGCTAGCTAAAGAATGGCTGACAGGCGTGGAGACGGTTATAACACCCCTTTAAAAAAGTGTTAAAACTATCCCCATGATGACGACTAAATATATTTTCTCTATCCTACTCCTTTTTTCAGCATGCGAAGACGGTGCATTGCAACTGTGAGGGGGAAATAACCTAAATTATAATGTTCTTCTTTCAGCCTTCTGTGTATGTTCTACCAACAGCTGACTGTCATTTAAAAGTCAGAAGGGAGTGCTTTTTGACCTAGGTGAAGCCCAGGAAGATATTGAAGTGTTGGTCAATGCAATAAAATAATTAAGATGCATAGTTTGTGATGCAGTCCCAAGTTTTAATTCTTAACTCTTTTTGTTACAATTTACCCCAGATTGTGTTACAACTTACGCCAGCAGTGGGGCAGGTTGTAATAATGGAACTCCTTGTGTTTGACATCAGTGAATTAATTCTGTGATATAGTTGAAGAGGTTAAAACATTGCTACTTGCAGTGGACAAATAAGTGTATTTTGTTTGTTTGATTTTTGGTTTTTGGTTTTGTTTTGTACGATTTTAAACAGTGATAGCGTTGGTATGCAGTGGGTGAAGAAAACGTGTGGGTTCTTGGACGTGCTTCTGTTTTTGAATGACCCCCCTTTCTCTCTCTCTCTCTCTCTCTCTCTCATCCTGCTCACTAAAGGTGCCCGGGGAATCGTGCTCAGTGGTCATTATTTAAGGTCTTCAAATTGAGCGGCAACGGGAACAGGAGTTTGATGCAGATCGGTTGCGGACACTGCTGTATGTCAGATCTAATAAGCTGGAGGAGCTGTTGGTCAGGGTGGTAATGAATTGACATCTAGTGTTGGGAGAGTATGTGCCGCTTCATGCGCAAACCCTCACTCTGCAGGTGAATGAATCATCCCACTTTTTATATTGTCTTTTTGTAGTTCTTTTTTGCCCTTTTTGTCATCACGGCTACATTGTCATTGTCGAGTCATCCCGCAATAACTCTTGGATGTGGATAAAACGACGCGCATGCATTGCTTCTGGAATAATTTTGCAGGCTAAGCTGCACCCCTGAGATCTTGTGTCAAAGTCTTGGCAGCATCACAGTTTTTAGCGATGTGGATTACTCTGGATCGCGGATGCTGTGGGCTCTGCTGCTTGTCTCTGCTGGTCACTGTAGTCTACGGGGCGCAAACGTGAGATTTGATAACAACATGAATCATGTCTTATTTGAGACATGTCCTATTATATATCCGTATTTCTAAATGAAAATGTGTTTTCTGTCTTCAGTGCAAACGAACCTAGCAACATGTCATATGTGAAAGCCACCGTAGACAAGTTGCTGAAGGGCTATGATATTCGTCTGCGGCCTGATTTTGGAGGTAAAAGTCACCGTTATCCGCTGTGTTAATTTAGCTACCATGTGATGCTCAGCACGCTGCTGTAATGCTTTTTAATGCTTTGCTCTCATATTTTCCATAGGCGCCCCTGTGGATGTTGGCATGAGCATAGACATTGCCAGTATTGACATGGTGTCTGAAGTCAACATGGTAAGTTAGGCTGGGTTTTACACTCTTTCATACGATGTAATATGATGCAGCGCTTCTTCCATCTGACAGCTGTCAGGCGAGTTTTAGTGCACTCTCCATCAAAAAGATGGAGAGGTCAGAAATTCGTATTAGTTCGTTTCGTCTGTTTACGTGGTGCAGTGCCGTTCGTGAAATAAACTCAAAAGACCTCCCTCCTCCTCCTCCTCCTCCTCCTCCTGCTCTCTTTTCAACACCAGGGAGAGATCCGCAGTGTGTCAAAGCCAATCCGTATGCATCAAGTAGCCTACTTCCCTGCAGTGTCACAATCGACAAGGCTAAGAATCGAGAAGACTGAGAAACATATATGAGAGAGAGAGAGAGCGAGAGAAAGATGCTGTTTAGTGATTTCACACAGGATCTGCAGGCCCAGCATGGATAGTCTGGTGACAGCTAGGTGTGGGCAATGGGCAAAAAGGCTGAAAGACAGGAGAAAATACAGTCATCTGTGTTTTTGTTTTGTTTTTTTTCCTTTGAGCTATTGCAGTAATTACATAAGGTTGTCAGACAGGAGGGAATCCCAAAAGCAGTGTGTCTGCATAGTTTGATTTGACCACTTAATACATCCTGTATTAATCTTTTTTGTTTGTTTGTTTTTTTTTTGTATTACTACACGTTTGACCATTAGGGATCAGTTATCTCTTGAGTTACTGCATTTATACAGGAAGGGGTTCATTCATTTACCGGGGAAGCACAACAGTTTTAGATCGTGTTCTCTGCAGCAGGTATGTCAACATTGACAATGTTAAGTTATGCTGCATAACTAATGCTGAACTGGAACAAGAACTACATGTTGTTTGTGTCTGTTTAAACAAAACCAAAAAAAGCAGTGGCAAAGATGTTTGGACTGAAAGCTGTGGAGCATGCATCATAAACTGCTTCACAATGTGGCACCTAGTAGAGGCTTATTGGAAAGCTGTTATAACCTCCACTAGCCTTTTATTCTCTCCATTTCTGCTTTGTCTGTCATCTCTTTTGCAGTTTTCAGCCACCTGGCACAGGGAATTTCTCAGTCACTTATCTACTTGGATAGTCCTTCAAATAAGTTTCTTCAGCCTTCCCTGTAGTATGATGCACTTTGTTGTTCTCTCAGTTGATGGGAGAAAATGTGTTTTCATTGCCTTCAGACAGTCTCAGTTCATCTTACTGCACCATCATAATTCACAATAAAAATGTTTTAATGATACTGATTGGTATGATACAGGATACATTATGCCTGTGGCTCTAGCTGGCTTGAATGACAGATATCAGAAACAAGGCATCAGATGTCTAGATTCAACAGTGCTGTAGAGGTGATGAAATTTATGTTCTAGCATTTCTGGCTATATTCAGATGAATACATTATCTTTAAAAACATAATTTTTCGAGGCCTTTATGTGTAGCATCCACACTCCTCCAAAATTTTATGATCCTAAATAGGGAGACTTTAGGAAACATTGCTGACCCATTTTTCATTTGAAAATACCATGGTTGGGTTTTAGTCTGGAAGGGCAAAAATGGAGACTTTTGGAAAATAATGATGTCAATGGGTCTTTATCTGTTACTACATGTTCTCCTCTCACTTGACTCTTTTGGGGAAAAAACAAAGGGATTAGCCTTGACTTTCAATGGTTAATCTACAAGGATTGCACATTACAGGAGTTGCTAACCGTGTTATCTATGCTAGCAGCTATTCTGCAGTTAAATCCTGCATTCCACAATAGCCCTACACTCTTGTATAGGAATAATGATCATGTGATATGTGTTTTCACCAATGACCATAAAATATGTGAAACAATGGATTATTACTGATTATCCTGAATTAGTATGTTTGACTTTCTCATATCTCCCTGCTGTTCATTGCTTGTTGAAAAGATCATTAAAAAGGGAACTATTACATTTTTTGACACTAAATTGTGCTTCCCAGTGGCTCAATAGTTTTTGTTTTTTTTTTTTTACTGATTATGTAAAACAAACAAACAAAAACCTATAAAGTATAAAGTTTTCGGACACCTTTACAGTATTATTTGTCACACTTCAGATCATGAAACAAATTTTAATATTAGACAACGATAACCCAAGTAAACAGAAAATGCAGTTTTTAAATGATGATTTCATTTATTAAGGGAAAAAAAGCTATCCAAACCTACCTGGCCCTATTTGAAAATGTAATGCAGCATGACAATGATGCAAAACAGACCAGCAAGTCCACATCTGAATGGCTCAAAAAAGAAAATGAAGGTTTTGGAGTGGCCTAATCAAAGTCTGGACTTAAATCTGACTGAGATGCTTTGGCATGACCTTAAACAGACTGTTCATGCTCAAAAAAAACCCAAAGTGGCTGAATTAAAACAATTCTGCAATGAAGAGTGGGACAAACTTCCTCTACAGTGATGTGAAAGACTCATTGCTAGTTATTGCAAACACTTGGTAGCAGCTCTTGCTGCCAAGGGTGGCACAACAAGTTATTAGGTTTAGAGGCAATTACTTTTTCACAGAAGGCCAGGTAGGTTTGGATATGTTTTTTCCCTTAATAAATGAAATCATCATTTAAAAACTGCATTTTGTATTTACTCCGGTTATCTTTGACTAATATTAAAATTTGTTTGATGATCTGAAACATTTAAGTGTGACAAATATGCAAAAAACTAAGAAATCAGGAAGGGGGCAAACACTTTTTCACACCACTGTAAGTTGTCCATGATAGTTTTTCCTGGAAGAAGAATGGGTGGTGTAATGCTCACAAAGCACCCTAATCTAAGCTTTATCAATTATCTCCTACTGACTTAAGGAACTAAACCCACTTCTCTTACTTTGCCATTTAGTCCAAAGCAAATAAAAACTCTGGCACAAAAAACTTTATCCCACAGTAGTTTTCTATTAAAATGTCAATAAGACTTTTCTCTGATACCGGGAGAGACACACAAACATGTGGTAATAAGGTGGTGATCAGTGAAACCAACTAGACTGATTGAACTACTGACAAACCCTGACCAAAGATTGTGAGAGATGTATACTCTGTCTGATATAGCAGCACTGACTGTGGTGTCACTGTGGTGTCAATGTAACTCTGACTCTGTTCCTATCCTGAAACAGAGTCATTGGTTCAGTTATGTCAATGACACCTGGGTGAAAATCAAATCTCAGGACGTTCCACAATTCACTGATCACATTAACTCATCAAACACATCAAGTTCACCAGGGAGGATATTAAAAATGACAAGTTAGCTTTCTTAGATTGAAATTTCCATTAGTGTTGGGGGACATTTGAAAGTCGATGTGCACCATGGTGGTTCATGTGGTTTGACTCTCATCATCCACTGGAGCACAAACTAGGTGTCATCAGGACATCAAACTTTTGGCTGTAGGTTTGCGTCCCTATTACTTGCCCAGAGAATTCACACACACCATTGTTGTCATTCTTTACATCCCTCCACGCGCGGGAGATTGTGAGTGACGTCATCCACTCTGCTGTTGCTAAAATACAAACACCCTGAGACACTTGTAGGGACTTTAATCATGTGACTCTGGATAAAACACTATCTGCTTTCTCCCACTATGTGGACTGTAACACCAGGGTAAATAGGACCATTGACCTACTGTATGCACACATAAAGGATGCATACAGCGCCATCCCGCTACCTGCTCTGGGGAAAGCAGATCACAACCTTGTTCTGCTTCAGCCTCACTATAAACCAATAGTGAGGATACTACCTACAACCACATGCTCATTCAGGAAGTGGTCTCCTGAAGCAGAGCAGGCTCTGAGAGATTGCTTTGGAGTGACTGGGATGTATTGCAGGGGTTGCACAGTGAGAACATTGAGGAGGTTGTTGACTGCACTACTGACTACTTTAACTTCTGTATGGACGTTGCTGTTCCAGTAAGGGCTGTACGTTGCTATGCTAACAACAAGCCCAGGATCACAAGTGACATCAAGGGCCTTCTGAACCAGAAAAAAGCTTTTAAAGAAGATGATCAGCAGGAGCTTAAGCGTGTGCTGAGGGAAATCAGAGTCCAGCTCCGGGAGGCAAAGGAGCAGTACAGGAGGAAGCTGGAGCAGAAGTTGCAGAATAACAGCATGAAGGAGGTGTGGGTTGGGATGAAGATCATTACTGGCTGCATCTTGAAGCAGGGTGCCTCCATTGAGGGAGATGTGGGGAGAGCAAACCAGTTGAATAACTTCTTCAACAGGTTTGACCACCCCAACTCATTCTCACCTCAGAACACTGCTCAACCCACCCACCCTTCTGCTCTCTTTCTCCCCCCACAAGTTGACACTAGCACAGAGAAGAGTGCCCCCTTAGTTATGATCATGGCAGCTCAGCTGTGCGGAGAGCTGAGGAGTCTTCGTTCCAGCAAAGCCAGTCCAGATGGAGTATCCCCACGACTGCTGAAGGCCTGCGTGATGGAGCTGGGGAACCCTCTACAGCACATCTTCAACCTGAGCTTGGAATGGGGGAGAGTCCCTCGACTATGGAAAACATTCTGCATCATCCCAGTCCCAAACAAACCATGCCCTGGAGAGCTGAATGACTCCTGGGATGCCTGTACCAGGAGAAGTTGGGAGTGGAGGAGGCCATTGTCTATATGATACATCAATCCCTCTCCCACTTGGACAGGGGCAGTGGTGCTGTGAAAATTTTGTTTCTGGATTTCTATAGCGCCTTCAACACGATCCAGCCTCTGTTCCTCAGAGATAAACAAACAGACATGGGAGTAGGCTCACACCTGGTGGCATAGATTACAGACTACCTGACAGGCAGACCTCAGTAGGTACGTCTGGATGACTGTAGGTCTGATACTGTGGTCAGCAGCACAGGAGCACTGCAGGAGACTGTGCTTTCTCTGGTCCTGTTCGCCCTGTACACATCAGACTTCCAATACAATTCGGAGTCCTGTCACATGCAAAAGTTTGCTGATAACACTGCTATCATGGACTGTATCAGGAGGAGGAGTACAGGAAACTGATCAAGGACTTTGTCGAATGGTGTGAATCCAACCACCTGCACCTTAATACCAGCAAAACCAGGGAGTTGGTGGTGGATTTCGGGAGGCCTAGGCCTCACCTGAAGCCTGTGACCATCAGAGGTGACTGTATGAAGTTTGTACAGACCTACAAGTACCTGGGAGTGCAGTTGGATGATAAACTGGACTGGACTGCCAACACGGATGCTCTGTGCAGGAGAGGACAGAACCGATTGTACTTCCTCAGAAGGCTGGCATCCTTCAACATCTGCAAAAAGCTGCTGCAGATGTTCTATCAGACTGTGGTAGCAAGCGCCCTCTTCTATGCGGTGGCGTGTTGGGGTGGCAGCATAAAGCAGAGGGAGGCTTCACGTCTGGACAAACTGGTGAGAAAGGCAGGCTCTGTTGTTGGCATGGAGCTGGACAGCCTGACATCTGTGGCAGAGCGATGGGCGCTGAGCAGGCTCTGTCAATCATGGACAATCCACTGCATAGCATTATCTCCAGACAGAGGAGCACCTTTAGTGACAGGCTGCTGTCATTTTCCTGCTCCACTGACAAAATGAGGAGATCCTTCCTCCCCCACGCCACGAGACTTTTTAACTCCACCCAGGGGGAAAAACGATGTCAACATTCCTCACTGTTCGGTAGTGTAATACACACTGTACACCATGCACCTTAATCTATAGAGTTTGTTTGTACTGGACATTTTAATTTTTAACTCTTAACTTTTACACTGTATTTATTAGTGTTTATCAGTATTTATTGCATGTCTATTTTTTTTTTTATTCTTGACGTTTGTGGATACTGTTGGAATTTGTGAATTTCCCCTGGGGATGAATAAAGTATCTATCTAATCTAATTTAATCTAATCTAATCTGTGTTGCAATCAAATTCAAAATGAGCTAATATTTTTCTTAAAATGGCATATTTTCTCAGTTTTCACACATTGTTTTCCATTTAATGTTATATTAGCTCTCACCAGAGCAGTATACAGTGGACAAGGGTTGATCGCCAACATTTGTTCATACTGTTGCTGAAAAACTCAAAGCCTTGCCAAAGTGATCAATTCCAAATGCTACAGGTACCAAGCAGAGTACAAATGTGAAAAGCAACATGATTGCCAAGTTGTTAGGGTGCACCCCACATGGGTGCATGTGGTGCAAATATCTCAGTCTCTGATGCTTTGATTTTGACTATTCTTTACTGTTTTTTTCCCAAAATTGTATTAATACACAATTGTAAATCACAAAAGAACCACTTTTACTGGTGTATGTACACAAGTATGTGTAAAGTGTTCCTTGCATTACCCCCCAGGCCAGGTCTCAGTCTGTTGTCATATCCATCCAGAAGACTGTCCAGGATCTTGGTGAAGGTTGTGATATCTTTGGAGTTCTGTGTGAAACTGGAATCTCCTTTTGAACTAAATAAAAAAAAGATGTGAGCTTAGAAAGAAAATAAACCATCTCCTAATCTGCTACAAGACAGATTTTACTTGTGTACAATTAACAAGTGTGGGTGATGGCACATTCTAGTAATCTCTACCTACTATATTAAATCCATTTTAACCCAGATATTTCATATGAAACTTGAAACAATGTCTTTTGACATCTTTAGTGAATGATCATGCTGCCTTTTAAATTACTTCAATTTGAAAGTTGTCCATATTTTTAAGAGAAACTGGTCAACATCTGTACAGAAAATAGACGTCCCAAAATTCTAATGCTCAGTATTTGCATACTACTCCACTTTATATTTTTCAACTCGAACTCTAGTCCTGCTGGAAAAACCAATCCTCAGAGTTGGGGAACATTGTCAGAGCAGAAGACAGCAAGTTTTATTCCAGGATAACCTTGTACGTGGCTTGATTCATGCGAAGAGCCAGGCTGAAGTTTGCAAAAGACCATAAGGATACGACCATAGCAGACTGGAGTAAAGTCATCTTCTCTGATGAGTCTAATTTCCAGCTTTGTCCAACAGCTGGTCGTCTAATGGTTAGACGGAGACCTGGAGAGGCCTACAAGCCACAATGTCTCGCACCCACTGTGAAATTTGGTGGAGGATCGGTGATGATCTGGGGATGCTTCAGTAAGGCTGGAGTCGGGCAGTTTCGTCTTTGCAAAGGACGCATGAATCAAGCCACGTACAAGGTTATCCTGGAAGAAAACTTGCTGCCTTCTGCTCTGACAATGTTCCCCAACTCTGAGGATTGGTTTTTCCAGCAGGACAATGCTCCATGCTACACAGCTAGGTCGATCAAGGTGTGGATGAAGGACCACCAGAT
>VUQI01061378.1:1878-27750 GCA_015106735.1 Paratilapia polleni
AAGAAGGAAAAAAAATTTAAAAAAAATAAATAAAAAATGAAAAAAAAAAAAAAAATTAGCAAAAAACACAAAAAAAAGAAAAAAAAAAAAAAAAAAAGCAAAAATAAAAAATCAACTCTTCAGTCTAACTCTAAGGACTAAATGAGAAAACCATATACAATGCTTAACAAATTTATTAGATCACCACCCGATCACAGCTGCCCTAAATTAACAGTATTGGTAACTACCAAAATCATTTTTATGTTTCTGTAATGGTTAATCCACCAGTATGTGCAAGCTCTTTAATCGAAATGAAAATTTAATTATTGTTGTTATCCATGAATTTTCAAATTTAGTATTTTACAAAAAAGCAGAAAAAAACAGTAAAGCACATTATTATTTTTTGATTAAGATGCCAAATTCCAGTTATTCACTTGCATTCCTGAACAGAAAAAAATGAGTTTTAGTGGTTGAATGTTCTGCTTGATTAATTTCTGACTTCTCAGAGAAGTCCAGTGTGCCGGCTCAAATTTGGGTATAAAAACGTGAATTCAGTTTGAAATTCCTCACTCCTGTTCAACATGGTAAAACGTGGAGAACTCGCTGAAAAGGAAAAAGTCTGCATTAAAGCACTTTGTGACAGGTGGTCTAATAAATTTATATATCATATATATCTCCAATGCCTGAAATGATCTGTCACTTACTAATTGGAAGGTCAGTGTTAGATCCTCTGCTCCTCCATTATGCATGTCAAAGTGTCTTTGGGCAAGATACTGAAACCCGAGTTGACCCAGATGGTGTTTGTGTGTGGTAGGCAAAACGGTTTAAAGGCACAGAAAAACGCACTCTATGAATGTGTGTGTGAATGCAATAGTGTAAAAGCACTTTGAGTGCTCAGTAAGAGTATGTAAGCACCAGTCTACTTAACTTCATCCCAAACATTTATCATGCTTTACTTTCCACTTTAGTCCACAGAGATTGTGGAAATTATTGCCTGGTGATAGGGCTGACAAATCGCAGCTGATCAGTGGTCATCTAAAAGCCTGATATATCTTCTGTAAAATCTTCTTTCCTGTTGCTTTAATGTGAGGAGGAGAAACATCACAAGGGCAAGACAGGGCAGAGTGTCCTCACCTGCTTAGAGGAGAAAAAGTAGTCTGTGTAGTAGTCAGATGCATTTACACCTCTCTAACTTCTAGCTGGAGCGCACCACCAGCTGGACTGAACTGGATGCTACTTGGCTTTAGTTACACTTGACAAATAACACATGAAGTAGCTAACTGTACATGTGACCAATCTGTAACTCTGTTGAATTTTTCTCTCTCCCCAAGATGTCTGCTCTAACATCGACTGACAATCATAATATTGAGGATATTACAAGACCTACACACTGGTATTAAACCAGGTCCATATTCTGCGCCACAGGCGCCCACCTTGTCACTCTCCAGCACATACTGTAAAATGAAGGCACCCCTTTAACCATTGCATCATGCGTCGACTGTCAGGATTCATAAGCCTGAGGTCATTTACCTCATGTCTAGAGAGTAAGCATTTATAGTAAGCGTTTCAGATTTTTGAAATTCATTCATTTATGTGTCAGCACTGGCACCCTTACCCCTACCATGGGAAAATGAATGCGTGTTTGAGTGCCTGTTTGAGGCCAGAGGTCTTTGTGACTGAGGCACAAACTTGGCTGTGGTACTCAGGTGGGGTCCAGGAATGGAGACCCAAGCAAGACAGCTGGCAGTGCCTTGCTCATTCCTTTCCTCTCTTCTGCCATCTTTGGCTCCCTCTGGGTGCAGGAAATCCCCCGGACTGTCCCAGATGAGACTGAACTGTGGCTTTAATGAACACTCTGGCTTGACAGAACGGCCCTTTTCCTGTTTACTGACGGCCCGACAGCAAGCAAACACACCTCTCTTTCAGCCCTCCCTTCCTCCCTGTGTCTATCCCTCCTTGCCTTGAGGCTGTTCTGGACTCTCCCAGGGACATCCTGGTTTGTCCCTGGACAGGACGGTAGTCAGCAAAATGCTCAGACAAAGATCTCAGTGTTCAGGGATAAAGAAGAGCACATGCAGTTAGTTCTTCTGCTAAAAAAGAAGATGCATTTGATTGAATGGCTTAAGTGCTTCTATTTCAGACCAGAAAAAGAACTAGGAGATTTTAGGACAGCTAGAGAATAAGAAAATGTGATGCAGAATGCATACTTTCATGGATTTATATTTAGCCCATCCAACCAACTCCTCCCCCTCCTCTGTTCTAACCCCAAGAAACCCAAATCACCCAGAATAAAAATAATTGGTGGTCTTGTCTCCAGTTCTGACTGGAATGAAGTCTGTATGGAAGAGCCGCAGCTCCTGGCAGGCTTCTCCCCTCCACTCTTAACCCGAGGAAGAGGAGATTTGGCCTCAGTGCGGGTAAACATGCTGCGGTTTTAACCTCTGTCACCCAACATCCCTGACAGGGCTCTATCACAAGACAACAAGCAGTTGCATTAAAAGCCATGGGGCGGATCGGCGAGCACAGGGGAATGACGCATCCTCTCTGACCCAAAATGGCGTCCAGTGTTTGACATGTTTGACTTTATTTAACCAGACAATCAGACATGCTTGTGAAATACTGTGGCATTACTTACCCTTGTCAGGATCCCCCCCTCAATTTAGGGCTTATTGTTAACCTCATTCAGAATGTTTGCATCTGTTCATTGATGATGACTGTAGCAAGCAATCATCATCAATCAAAAGAAAGTGTGAGGGTTAATTCTAAACAGAAAACCATGCATTTAGAGGAGTCTTGTACCTTGGGTTTATGTCAGAGCACCACAAAATTATAACAACCATGAGTAATAAACTCATTGCCTCTGAAATGGTTGTTTCGAAGACAGGGACCAGATCTGCGACCCCTCGCAGTCAGCTGTTGTCTTCGAAGCGACTTTGGTGCATCGAGATGGCAATAAAACAGCAATAAGACAGTCAGTCTGCTATCAGTTTGCAATTGAATGAGGTCAAGTTGGTAATTACATGCAATCTGTTTGTGATAATACAGCGATTAACTGTGATAAACTGGCAAAAACTGCAAATCTGTTGTGGTCTAGACAGGTTGCCTCCCAACAGGCGACCTTGTGGTCGAAAGTGATCACCCAGAGATTGAGGGTGTTCCGCCTTCAACCTCTGGTCTGAGTGCTGAAAAATTCAATGCAGCCACCGGGCAGCCACCTATTTTATCTAGTCGCATAGAGGTTGCCGTCCTGTTTTTCTCAAGTGTGACCGAGCTGTTAGGGAACACAGCTTCTTGCACAGACGTATTTAAGGAGAAAGAGATAGGCTGCCATTTTCAAAGATAATGCCAATTCTTCCCTATGGAAGTTTATCATTTGTACGATACTCTCAAAAGCATCCTCCACATTTCTGCAGCCTTCCTCAAGCTTCCTCATTTGTGGGCCCTCAGAGTGTGCAAACCTCTTCTCCAGTCGAGCCAGATGATATCTTCTTCATGCTGAGCTGGGTGGCTCACACTTATTAATGGGAAGAATAAGATAATCATACAGTTTTTCTAGACTTATTTAGCCAAATAGATCAAATTCCAATAACTCCAAGGTTTGTGACACTTAAAACTTTTTAATGGCCACTCTTTTCAAACAATGGTGGACTAGAAAAAATATTTTTGAGCCTGTGTGTGTCACATGATGAACAGAAAAGTTAGTGGCCAAAATGCCAAAATGACCTTGCATCTTAGCTTTTTGTCTGCAAAATCTGTAGACATTAAGAATTAAGAAACTACTCACTCTAATCTGCATGTTTTTAAAATACATAGAATAGTATCATATAAAATTGCAGTTGCTTCAGGAATTCTTAGTTACATGCATGCATCCTTTCTCATGGCTATTTTGTGCTTGTTAAAAGCCTTTAATATTTCTGGCTATCACTGCACAGCCACTGCTCACCCAAGCTCTGATACTGCAGTATCCAGTGTAGTCAACATGGATTCCATCTGCTTGAGTCAGACACTTTGGTTGGCTGATGGAACCTTGTAACTCTCCTTGTAACTAAAATCTCTTAGATGAGACATCAGATCCGATACAGTCAACCAAGTCTTTCCTATAGCCACGTTGGAGCTAACGTTATCTTGAAGGCTAACCTTTGGCTAGCTTTAGTTTCACATGTCAGAGACCAGCAATATAGAAGCTCAATAACTTGATATTCAAATGCTACACGAGTTTCTTATGAGTAAAACAATTACCTCACGCTTTAATTATACAAACCGTTGCTAAAGTGAGAAGCTCTTGTGAAGACATCCCTACCTAAATCCATTGTTTCAGTGATAGTCTCCACCACAAGTTGTAAAAACAGCTGTAACTGCCAACTCAAGCTTCTGAGGTCCATAATGATAAGGAATACAGGCTTGAGACTCACCAGTGAATGTAGCATAATCCTGGTTTGCCAAAACATTATTAGGAGCTTAAGTTTTGTTGTTTGAGTTTATTAAATACCTGCAGCATCATAGGTTCCACAGGTGCATCTTTATTTTAACTATATTTTAATACAGTCTTTGTATGATTTATTTTATATTTCTACATTTTATATTTGTGGTTCATGACTAGATATGTAAATACAGTTTTACATCATAAATTAACCAGATATATTTTTTAGGGTTTGTGAATTAATGATGTACACATTTAGGCTTCAGCTGAAATTATGTTTTTAAACATTGCCAACACCAATATGACTTAGTTTAACAGCAATACAAATGAATGAATATAATAAATCCATAAACAGTTTTTATTTTGTGTTCCTTCACAAATGAAACCAAATGCTTCATATCCTTGGGTGTGTCAGTTGTTTAACCAAAAAGTATGTTTACTGAGCAAAAAAAAAGTACAAAGCCTTTGGCAATAATGAGCTGGATTTATGAAGCACAATGGGAGAAGTAAAGGCACGATTTCAGAAAAATTACTAAGGAACAATAATCAAAACAAAGTAAGTAAGCTGCACAAAAGGGAAAAAAAAGACACTTACTTGCTATCTTTGCAAAGTGGAAACACTTAAATTCTCTGACTCTTTTAAAATTAAGTCTCCTGTTGATTTATGAGCTATTTAGAAAAACGACTATAAGGTCATTGTTCATTCAGCCAACTCCTTACTTTCCATTCATGGTACAAAAAAAAAAGTGAAGAAGTAAATATAATTGCAGGTTAGGAGCTGAGACAGGCATCAGAGAAACTAGGCTAGGGTGTGGAAGGCTGATGATGTGGAAGTCTCGAGCAAATTCGCACGCACAAATCCAGCTTTTCACCAGCACCACCATGAGTGTGTGTTGAACTGGGAGTGGTGGACGGCACCCTGGATATAAGGGACGGCCTCTGAAGGACTTATTACAGCGTCATGTTCAGTGTGAAGAGCGTGATGACAAGGCTGCAGAGACACTCAGAGGAGGTTTTGAGCTTCAGGACTGAACCAGATTTAACCAGAGCCTCTGTGAAGCTTCAGCCAAGCCTCTCACCACCACACCACACTCTGCTAGGCTGCACTTTACCTCTTTGTGTGTGTGTGTGTGTGTGTGTGTATTTGAGTGTCTACAATATATACAGCATGTTGGTGTGTGTGTGTGCATTTTGAATATGTGCATGTGCGCTTTCAGTTTCACCATCAGCCAGGCACCAGAGGAAAACAATGGGTTTTCCCTGAAGGAGGTAAAACAACAGTGGATTTATATTTCCCTTCTTACTCCCGCCCCCTCCCTTCACCGCCTACAACATATTACTTACATATTGTACTGGAATGCTCTCTCACCGTGAAAAGGCTCTGGCAAAAACCCTCACGTCCCCCTCGCGCAGAAAGTGGCGAGACTTGGACACCTCCTTCAGCACTAGCGCCGCCACACACATAGTAAGGGGGGGCCGACCCCTCGCTGCGCTCCATTTCCCCCTGCTGATGTTAAAGAACTGATGACTATACAACAGTGAGCCTTCTCATTGTATTAACTACCTGTGGCTGCTTTTGTTTTCATAATTTGGCTGACATTTATTCTGTGTAAAAGCAACTTTATGAGCTTATGCGAGGCTGAGCATAAAAGCTGCAGCGGGGGGAAAAAAGGCATAAATCAGGTTGCTTTAAATGTTTTGGCAATCGCAGGGTTTCACAAAATATTATAGCTGGTATTAAATTTGAAGTTAACAACACTGTGAGCATGTAAATGTCTGCAAAAACACCTACATTAATTTATGTCAGAAGTTTAGGTGAGAATGGTACTAAATTCTGTAACCATGACTTTCAGAACCTGCGAGGACTGTTAAAAGAGTCAAGCTATTAACAAAGTCCCCCTAGAAGTGAAGCTGTGTCCACACAGGAAGCGTTTCGCTGCAACATGGTAACCAGAGACCATAGAAAGTCAATGACATTCAGCAAATTCAATGGGCAGTTCCCAAAGTCAACTTTTCTCAACTTCGAGGTGAGCGATTGAAGTGACTACCAGTGAGAGCGCAGGATACCAGTGCTTTACATATGACAGGGTAGTAAATACGCTACAGGGTTACCTAGGGAACCGGAGCCTGGAGCATCTGCTAGCGAACAAAGCAATGTGCAACGAGCGAATCGCTTCCTATGTGGATGCAGCTTAAGTCTTGCCACTCAGCAGTCGTCTTTCACCTCCAGGCAGTTATTACACAGTTATTTTAAACTGTATTGAAATTATTGGAGCCTTAATGAACGTTAATTTTGTTTAGTGTCACGTGGAGTAGACCGAAAAACTTTGCTGACTTTTCCACAAAGTATGGTTTAAAAAGCTTTATTCTCCACCAAATACATGCAAAGGCTACACAGCAATATGGCTTCATTAACGGCTCTATCCAGAATGCCGACACAATCAACGCCTCAGACTCATCCCATGAGAGCACTGGACAAATTCCATGCTAATTCGCTTTATGGAAAGGTACACTATCTATACCTCTACCACAGTAGAGAGTAGAAAGATTTGCCTGCCATCACACATTTGAAACTGTTGCTAATCTCTGCAGTGCGCATGCACCAGTGCAACAACATTATTGGGGCTTGCTGCTTCATTTTAGTCACAAGCTAACAGCTGTCTAACTGAAAATCAGCTTGTAAATGACAAAAAGATTTTATGTGTATTCTATGGCTCATAAGACTCATTTGCTTCATATGCCAATGTTTTTTTTTTTAACATAATTACAGTTAAGTGAGTTAAATATGAATCAAGTAAGCATTACGTTTTATGGGAAGCTATGCCTTATCCACAATTTTCCCATTTGTTCAATCCAAAAACCTTTCACACATCACTTCTCAGATGGGTTTCTTTTGTTGATGTTAGCCTTTTGTGTTAGCAAAGAAAACATTAGCTAATTTGCTGCGAACCTGCTATGGGTCAGGTAAACAGTGCCCCTCTCACTTCTTAGCATGGACTCCTACTCACTTGGAATCTTGAATTAAAACGTGATTAGAAATGCAACATTACATTTTCTCACGTTTGAAGGGCAGTCTGTATTTCACATAAAAACCAGCAGCCCTGAACCTGCCCAGGTGATACTGCCAAATTTGAAACCCAAACCCTTCACAACATTTCAAATTTCTGTTTCAGTTATGTTGCAATGCATGACTGATCTGTCCAGTTCTCTTCTTCAGATACATGAGTACTAACAGGTGCAGTCGTAATGCGGTTTGCTACTTTGCACAGAAAAGTCTAGCTTTCTGGTACTTTGACCAAGCATGTTTTTCATTGACCCTCAAACCACCCTAACCCAACAGAGACCTGCTGAGCCAGGATAAGGTAGTGTTAATCACACACTCAAAAACACCTTCACTTTTGAGATGAGGTTATACCAGTAGATTAAAAATGGCTCCCCTAAGGACCAAATGAGGTCATCACTGGGCAGAACCACCCTGTGTTAGAGCAAATATGTGAATAAAAGGCAAAAAGTCCAGTCAGACAGCATGCATTAAGTAGCTGTTTGCCTGGTGAGGAAAAACCCCTGGCAGCCAGGCTGTCTGGAGTTGAAGTTTCATTATTATCTGCTATCAAGTGTCTTCCATTGAGCCTGATGAATCAGAGGATTACAGGGGAAACAGTGCATTGTTGTCTGGAGGCGTCAGTGCCTCTGATCCATGTCTTTCCACCTGCCCACCCCTGTGCCCCTGTGCCTGCCCTGGTCATAAACCCAGGGAGTACCCGCCTCTAACTCTCCTGTTTGTCTGTGCCTAGGTCTCTCTACTTCACCCTTCTTCTCTACCACTGGTCCCTCTCTCACTGTTATGATGTCTGCCCCATCCAGGAATGACCAAACCTCCGTTGATGGATCATGAGCTGCAGCGCCACATTGGCACACACTGGACTGACCCCTGTATCAATGGTCAGGCTTTAATTAAATGCATAAATCAGCAGATTTTATCAATCAAGATGAGACACTCTGGGATTTTTCAAGGCTGGGATATCTTATTCCACTCCAGTGTTATTTATCTACACTTAACAGTATACGGAAACCCAACAAAACTATTATATTTTTGATGTTTTGGTCACTTGGAGGAAGCATATCAAGCTGAAAAAACACTGACATATTATCATAGTCCATCTATTTACACATCCAGAAGACATTTTTGCCTGCTGGTTACATCTCTAGTAGTCCATTATTCACACTCTGTTTTAGTCTACACAAACTCCTGAGGGATATATCTGTTTTTTTAGATGTTGAATGTGTTATTAAGATCTACATTTAGGGGCTACAATAACATTTTCTGCAGTACAGTTTTTTTTCTCAGAGATTTATTGTTGAAAATAGCTACAAGATGTCAATGTAAACATTTTGTGCCACAAAAATCGAAGTATCAAGTTTAAAAGAGGCTAAACCACAGCAGAACGAAGCGTCAAAAACTGCAGTGTTTTGGTGTCAAAACATAACAGAATTTTTGTAAAGCTCGCCTATTTATGGTACACTATGGAAAACAGTAGTTGGAGACTGCGGCACAACCAAAATTATTGCGACCATGTGCAATTAACTTGCGATCTTGTTGCTTTTGAAATGGTTGCTTAGAAGACCAGGGGAGACCACTGAAAGTCAGCTGCCATCTTCAAAGCCACTTTGGTGTGTCAAGACAGCGATAAAACGGCAATAAGACAGAGTCAGTCTGCTATCAGTCTATCAGTTTCCGATTGAATGGGATCAAGTTGGCAATTACATGCAATCCCTTTGTGATAACACTGCAATTAAATATGATAATAAAAATTGCAAATCTGTTGTCGTCTGCTGCAAATCTGTTCCCTTCTAAATGCACAGAAATTCACTTTAAACAGAAATTCACATTAACTACTTACATTCAGAGTTCTGTCAGAACCTCATGGAGTCCTCCACAAATAGTGACATAGTTGCTGCAGGACAGCGATTTAACTGCAAAATGACATAGATCCTCTGCAACCTTGCCTTTATATAGGAATACAACCAGAATACAACCAGTTTGCAACCAGTTGAGTCAAGTCCCCTGCTGCAAAGAGACATGTCAGTTGTGCTCCAACTGATTCAGATTGATTGCAACATGTTGGCAATCTGTCTGCGCTTATTTGCAATTATTTGCAAACCTTCGCTAACTGTCTGAGAGTGATTGTAGTCGGTCTGAGCCAGATCACGATTATTTGGAGACAGGTGCCGCCCACCAGGCAATCTGTGCAATCACCTTGCGATTGAACATGGTTGCCCAGAGTTTGAGCGTGCAACACCCTCAAACTCTGGGCGACCAGTTGGTCGCTGCAATATTACTTGTAATTGGACTCCAAATGGAAGAAATTCAATGCAATCACTGGGAAACCACAGAATTTTCCTGGTGGCAAGGAAGTTGCCATCTCATTTTTACTTTAGTGTGGCTGAGCCATTACATCTTTTTTTGGTTTACAGTTACACATAATTAAGGGTGTGGCTGCTTTGAGTGATAAGTGGGTTCCGTTTTGTCTTGTTGAGTGTACTAAAAGACCCTTAAAGGAGTTCACTGTTCTTTTATTTTATTTTTTTTTTTTTCATTTTTATGTTAAACTTGTTTTTTGCTAGCCAAACTTAGCGTCCCCTTTAATATATGAATACACCTTGCTAACCAACGTAGCTTGCATTAGCTGATTAATTCCCTAGCTTAGCTACACCTGTCCAAATATGGTCACATCTGATAAAAAAAAAAAAAAGCAAGCCATTGGAATGCAAAATTCAGGTTTAAAACGGTAGTCCACCAATGGGTACCACTATGGTAGACATGGTAATTCTCTATGGTAATCATTTGATCCATAATTAATACAAGAATTATTCAATAGGGCAGCTTTAAAGATGTTTTTGAGGATTTCAATTAAGTGTCAGCTGACTTTCTCATTTAAAGTTAATCTATTTTGTGCATTCACTCATACACTTTCTGCCTGGCAACAAGGCTGTGTGTATGCACCCGAGCATAAAGTATGGGCCTGTCAAAAAGGAGGCCGGTAAATGGAGGTGCTCTGTTTCATGAACTGTGACTGAACTTGTTCAAAATGGGTAGAAATGTTAGACAAATATGGTGTCTGAAAACCTCAGAAACGTCGTTCTTCCGCCTCCGACTCTAGCCCCCCACCACCACCACCCTCCACCCCAAGCCTCCTCCTAACCATTCTGCACCCACAGCCCTTCATCCTCTGCCAGTCCACGGCTTGACATTTTCCAAGGCTGCCAGGTCAGGGGCCTGCATGTAAGAGAAAGAAAGAGAGAGAGTCATAGTAACCAAGAACGAGAGGGGTCTCTTAATCTAGAGTTTGTTGAGGGTTTTTTTTCCTTTAGCTGAGCTTTTCCACAGCGCACAGTTCACAAAGGTCATCAGTCAACCTCTCACCTTTCCCTTATTTGTATTTTGGGTAATTTGCTCTCTCTTTTTAAACTAAATGCCCTACAGCTTTAGTCAGGAAATGGAAATACATATATTTGTAAATTTTAATCTTTGAGACACAGAAATAGGAAGAACTTTGACATCCGTTTTTTATCTGAATCGTCCAGTTTTTTTTTTTATTACTCATTTATAAGTCAATTGTTTTTGACACTGACTTCATTTTGTGATTTCTTCCATTTTTTTTAAACAAAATTCCACACAACACTGAAAAACACAGTAAAAGTTGACATAGGCAGTTAACGTTGTTGCCAGTCAGTCAAAAGGGAGGACAATCAGCAACACTCTTGACTTTCTTGTACAGAGAAACCAGACATATAAGTACAGTAAATTACCCCTGTTGTTGAGATTATGGTGAGTTAGTCCACTGTAGCTGTAGAAAGGCCGTGTTTCCCTACACCTCCTCACCCTACAGCGACATGAATAACCTTCTATTTCCCTTGCCTCCTCTCCCACACACCGAGTCTGCTGACAAAGGCTCCTATTTTATATGCCATGTTTGATTTGATAAGTGGCAAATCTGAGTGACGGGACGCCTTTGTGAGACGGGGAGGGGAAAAATTCCCAGCGCTATTGGCAGAGGACAATTATGACCAAGGGACTTCTGTGAAGTCTGCAGTGAGAAGTGTGTGTGTGTCTGGGAGCGGAGGGGAGAGGGAAAATTGAGATAATAACCCAGTCTATTGTCTTGCATTCAGTTATGAGACAAAGGTGTGCTTTTGCCAGGGATGGGGATGAGCGCGGCGCAGCCTGAGGCTTCTCACGGAGCTAGATGGCATGTAATTTACTGAACTGTGGCTGTTTGAACTTTAACTTTTTGGAAGTTCACACAGAAAGGTCCCCAGTGATTGCACAAGACCTTAAATCCTTTTGCCGGACTCTTGTGCTGTTCACTAAACTCCTCCCCTGAACAGTGATTATCCAATCACAGCTTAGCAATCACCACTAGACACAGTGGGTCTTTCAAACTTTGAGCTTCACTACAGACTGGACCAGTGCGCACGGCGCCAGGATGAACCGAGGGGCCAAATCTTTGTGTTGCATTTGTTGCGAGACTGTGCTGGATGCGGTCTTCTCTTAAAGGTTAAATTATAACATCAAATGCCTCCTGTTTCAAAAAGTTTTATTTTTTTTTCACAGCTGTGGTGAAGATACTCCCCTATTTAACCCATGTGATATAGAGACATAGGTATATAGATACAAAATATTTGATTTTTTGAACCATTTTAACCGACACTGTACTTCTGTGTCATTTTCATTCTGTGGGTTGCTACGAGGCAAAAAAGAGAATTAGGTCCATAATTTCTATTTAAAACCACAAGAAGAGAGCGAGGCTAAACTATAGTGTTTGTCTCCGCTGCTCTATTCAGTACTGGGGACAGTGCAGTGGGAAGGCACAGTGGATCCGATATATTCATGTATTTCTTTAGTTGAAAAGCACTGAAGCACTAAAACACTGCTATATCTCATTGCATCTCGGTCAATATTTAACTGTTTTGCTGTATTTCTCAAGATATATAAAACTGGTGGAGAAGAAAATATGGCCCCATGTGGAGTTGGGTCAGATGGCACTATAAAGTGACACCCAGTACATTATTTTTGTACAAATACCAAGAATGGAAAAGTGTAAGGAAGAGATTAAACTGTGTTTGCCAAAGTAAGCTGCAAATGTTAGCATGCCTTGCTAAGTACCTGCTGTAGTAACGCAACACTAAGGCCAATTGTTTCTGCATTAAATTTCATTATCTGCCATGATAAGCACAAAAATTTGGGATTTTGCTGCACAATTGTACATCTGGTGCAAATGCACCAGAGGTCAACACAGGAATCAAAGCGTAACCGGTTGAGATCAGCTGTTACCGGATTTCTTGTATTTTTCGTAACAGTGTGAAGAGAGGGAGGACAATGGGTGCTCTAGATTAAAACCAGTTATCACTGACGTTCTTCTGGTTTTGTATATTCAACAAAATGTGCACATCTGTCCAAAAGCTAACATTTTCCATTTCTAAATTTCCTAGAATTTCTATTACATGTCTTCTGAAGCAGTTCCTTTTTCTCTGGTAACCTTCCAGCCAGAAATGTTTTCCCACAATAAATGCAAATGGATCGTGTCAGAATTACTTAGACTCCAGATACGGTTCCACATTCATCTACTTCCAAATATGAGACCTGCAGCTCATGAACTATAACTGTCTCTTTTTACTGGACCTGCATTTTATAATCATGAAAGGTCATCCATTCTTCCACACAGCCAAGGTAGTACTCTCTCTGTAGAACCTTTTCAGCAAGAAAAACAAGGAAAAATCCATTTCCTTGTCACACTGCTTGACCCAAATCAGTTTGAAGTGAGTCACCTGATCCACAAGGCCTTCACGTTTCCTTCTCTAAACCTACATGGGGTGGCAGTGAGAGAGAGGGAGAAGGCCCATTAAGAGCTGCTGTCAAGTAAATTCTTTGTCACTGAATAAGCCATTATGGAAAAGGAAATGTTTTGTCAATTCAAAACCCAATTTCCCGTGACAGAAAAAGCCACCACAAATGGCTCTTTCTGGTGTATCAGATGACATGTATTTATGGGCAAATATTGCTCAAAAACACAAATCCTAGGGTGCACTAATTTTGATTTTGTAGCTTCTGGCAACATTATGAGTTGAAGTCAGTAAATATCATGTTACTGTGTGCCTCTTGTTGTGTCCCTGCCAGAGAAACATTTTAAACATATGGATCAGCTGCATTACTTAGCAATACTACACAAGTATATGATCCTTTATGATCATATTTACCATTTCAATAAGGATGCCATTTGTTTTGTTTCAGTTTTGTAGTGGGCATGGAGATATTCATGGAGATGCTGCATTGGTCGCTGCTGAGCATTAAAGTGGCTGTCATATTGCTCATGGTGAGCCAGGACTCATAATACATGTATGTCTATGGAGCACAGAGTCTATACACAATTAAAAAGTATCATAACCCCCTGAATTTTCAACCAGTCATCAAACTGTTTGTTTTTTGATTATATTTATGATACAGGATACCTATTTACATTTGGAAAAGCAAATGTTAGTTTTCATATTAAAATGTTTATCTTGTGTTAATAGTAACCATAATAGTTCTGTAAGATTTTTATACTCAGACAGATAATTTCACAGTCATTTAATGTTAAGTCCACCTAACTAATTATTGAGATATATCAAATAAATTTGTAATAGTAAAAAGCTGTAAAAGAATTTCTCACCTGCGGACTATTAATCCCTGGTGCTTGGTTTTGGCATTTCTTTCAATGCTACATCAAAAAGCAGCACAAAATCTGACATTTTATATAAGAACAGGTCAGGGCCCATAGCCAGTTCCCCTGAGCAAGATGGCAGAAGCAGACACACTATTTAGATGTGACATCAACTTGTATATATATCTATGGGTGATAGGCTTTGTGGAGAGGGAGGATTTTTGTTTGCGTTAGCACAAGCGAGCTGAGTGGTTAGAGCTTAATGGATCCGTGTATTCATGAAATATTAATCCATTTGGATTAAAGTTCAGGGTGCTTTGATTGACAGGTATCCAACACAGAGAGCTGTAGCCAATAGCTGTGTGCTAGGACTCACCTTTGCTAACTGAGTTAGTGAACTGGACCTTTCCACTGTGTTTGTGCTGTCATTGCCTTTTGGAGCACTTTTACTGTGTGGTATAAACATCCAAGAAGTTTGTGCTTTTGATGAGGGAAAAATTAAAGACTGTACTCTATTGTGATCTCTGTATCTGTGCGATGCAACTTACTAACCAAGCTTGCTAGCCTCACCTGACAACATAGCACGCCACTCCCTCAATCAAATGTGGTCACTTCTGGCTTCGAAACACTAACAATGGTGGCTACATCCATCTTTCATATACAGTCTATGATTCTGCAGGTAAACAAATTAAAAATTGTAAACTATTCAGGCTGAGAGGCATGCACAATGCATTTTTAAGCTCTGATTGCTTGTTTGACCATAAATGTATAATTTTAAACGTTTTTTTTTTTTTTTATTTCAGTTTAAACTGCTGAGTCAGTTTATACCAAACAAAGTCTATGCAGAGAATGAATTCTTTCTTTCTTCTCCAAATTGCTCCCAACACTGTTTGGCCCTGTTCTCCACTAAACACTATCTCAAATTAAGAATTCTGTTCTCCGTTGAAGTGCACAAAGAAATATAAAATATTTATTTTCTCATTTGTCACAATTATTATTTAAAGTTATCTTTCAGACTTTTTATTGTTGTCTTTTATGGATTTATTATGGATTTTATGGATATAGAATCGAATGTTGCAACAAATACAATAGGTCACAGAAATGTGTTAAGTCTGTCTGCCAGAGGCCCTGTCTGTAAGATTATTTTATTTTGCTTTATTCGGAGGTGAGAACAAACCCCCAGCAGGCATGTTACACAATACACAATACACTGCAGTGTATTGGACCTGGAGTTACATTCTTTCCTGACAGCAGGAGTAGGTTTTCATTCATTATTTTGTTTTCTGTTGACTTAATATTTCTGGGACTGACACACACAATGAGTCACATGTGATAGCTCAGCTTGACACCACTCTCCTTCCTGCAGTCTCCCTCCCTCCCGCGCTTTCACTTTGAGCTGGATTGCAGATTTATGATGACTGATGGGCGGCGAGGCCCCTCTGCTACACTTCTATCGGGTGCCCCGCGGTCCGCTGCAAGCAGACATGGTGGAATATGCCACACATGTACACCAGTGTTGATGCAATGCTGACCAAACGACCCTCCACTGGAAAGCACACTGCCTGGTTACAGATCCCATGCCGCTCTTTTGGCTCCAGCTGCTCTAGGCTTTATTTACTAACTGAAGTGGTAATGAAGGAAAATCACACAAAACCAGAGGTGGTGATGACGGAGGAGAAGAAGGGAAGAGCTGCTGCTGAGGGATGAAGAGAGAAATTTATGAACCCAGCTGAGGGGAAATGAGACTGTGATTTGTTTTTGCGAAATGGGAAATAAAATAATGTCTCCTTTTGCTGGAGTCTCAATGAGGATTTTTGTTAGCGGAAATGTGGGACTGAAGGTTTGTTTGTTTGTGCGGGTGGGAGGGTGTGGCATGTGAGGAGGCCATGAGGAAGCAGAGGTCCAGAGAAGGGTTCTGGGGGAGGAGGTGAGGACTGTGGTGGTTAGTAGCTGTGTTTGGGTTGAATGCCCGGAGCACAGCAGTGCGTCATCAGCGTTTTACTGGACCCACTCCACTAGTGCGCGTTAAGAACAAAGGCAACAACCAAACTCACTGATGAATCACAAATGTCCAGGCAGAGCTCCAAGAAGGCTTCCCGGCCGTGGAGGCAAAGAATCAGGAACACACACACACACGCATGCTACAGACTACTGCCGCGGAGAGACAAGAGGATTTGTGGGAGGCTCCAGTGCTCATCCACATGCCTCATGAGCGTGTGTGGGATGGACAGGGAGGAAGCATGGACGGATAGAAGAACTCCAGAGAGCTGCACTGTTTTTATGCCAGTTGCTATCAATGCACTGACTCATTCATCTTCACCACAGGAACCATGGAAAACAAAGAGAGGCCTTTTTACAATGGAAATTTCAGTTTAACGTGGATAGCACTTTTCGATTTTCAGCCATTGTTTAGAGTGAAAAGCGGGGTCTTTCAGCGCTGCAGTCAGACATTTTGAGAGTATACATAGTTTATATAAACACGGACAATGCCCACATGGGTACACTTTAAACGCTTTGTGGTTTTTTGGACACAGGAAACATCAAATTCCATCAAGCAGTGTTGCAACTACTTTAGTACTGGAACAGAATATAGTATTCGTGAGATACTGGAAGAATGGAGTCACACATGACAACCTACATATGAAATCAAAGCACATGTGGTTCACTGCTTTTCATATATGAACATATGGAATGTCAGTCATTTTTATATTAAGCCTTTTTCTTTTTTACCCAAATGCATTTTCTGTATCCTTGAGATCTAATAAATATAATAAGGACATCTGCCTCCTCATGCAACATTCTGAAGGCTAGTCTTTGAATGTTTTACAGCCTGCTTTGTTAACAGCCACATTTGCTAGCTAGCAATGCCAGGATTTCAAAAACTCTAAAACCAACAATCTGATTATCTCAAATGCACTTTTAACAGGTCTTAAAATTTGATTGGATTACGAAGTTAGTGTAACTTTTCTAAAGTTGCATTACCTTAGGTCTCACTTTTAAATTTGCCGTTGTGACAAAATTACAAAATTAAACCAACATGGAACCAATAACCACTAATGCAAACTGTGCAGCCTGGTCAGAACTAATTGAAGCACACCCACCAATTCTGGGTTAGTATGTGGTGTGCAGGCTAATGTGGCATCATTAAAAAAAATACACACTTTTATTAATAATAGGGTAAAGTAAATTATGTTACTTTGAGTTGTGCAGCATTTTTGCTGCAGTAGCCACAGTCTAAATTACACACTACATGACACCCCCCCCCCCCAAAGAAACATATTCCAATACGGAAACATTAACCATACAGGTGGCTGCAAAAACTATTTCTATTTACGTTACCTTCATCTAACAGGTCTAAGTGCAAGTTCAACTACATGTGGCTCAAGAACAGTATATTTAGCATTTTTAAAAAACACACTCCAAGTGGATAAGCAAAAAAAATGGATGGATGGATGGATGGGCTTAAAGCCTACAGCAACTTGTGCAAGAAAACACTCAAATTAGGAAATTTAGGTATAAAGAAATTAGTAATATGATGAGTCAGAAAACCATAGATCCACCATTTTAAGCCACAATGACTGCCATCACCCAGTACTGTTCTGTATTTACGTTGGGAGCATCAGCACTGTCCAGCCCCATCAATCCCTCTTTGCACTTACAACGTTAACGCGTGTAACTCCAGTAAGCACCCTCAGGTGTTTAGATCAATGCCAACATTAAAGTGGAGGTACTAAACGCAGTAGCTAAACATCAGTCAGTCAGCAACAAAGACATATTTTATGTGGCCTATTTCAAACCATGTTCCCTGTTCAAGTACACGCAGAGCAGAGCAGGGTTACTATGCAGTGGGAAAAAATATGGAAAAGTCTGAATCACTGGTACCGGCAAGACTTGCCCTCTTGAAGAGCAAAGTAAGATTGATTCATGCTTTCTTACTGACACATCACCACATAACTTTGATTAGCCTACCAGCCAACACAACTGAACAAATGCTAGCTAAACATCTTAATATCATATCATCGACATTATATATAACCAAGAGAAGTTCCCACACATAGCAGCAGCATCATCAAAAAAACAGTCAGGCACAAAGACAGTACCCACTTTTTGCAACAGCAACAACAAATACACAATCAAAAAGCTGTAAGGAAATATAAAATGAATTAGTTCATTGATTAGAAGTTCAGTAAGCATCTTCCTATTGTAAAGTCAGCCTCCAGATCAATTCCTGTATCATGAGAGATGTCCATAAGTGCAATTTCACTCTTTTGTTAGCTATTGTATTCGTGAGATATGTATTCAAGCACCACCAAGAGATGAAGGAGCACTTAGTACTGGCAGTAGATACGGGCAAAAGGCAGCTTTTAATGTTCAAGCTCCACATCACAATGACAGACTCTCTGCAGAATCTTTACGACTATAAAAAGTCTTCTCTGCTTTTTTCTAAGCTGCTTATTCACTTGCTAACCCACGCAATATGAGAAATGTTTTTGTTTTGATTTTCTTTCATGTCTTTCACACATTTGTTTTCCAATATGAATCTATATGGCTTAAAAGACATTCATAATAGTCTTAAACCTAAATTGAGGTTGTTGGAACCTTCAGAAGCCCTAAGTCCTCTTGTTCCTTGCTTTTGCTGATGCATGGCGATATTTCTTCATGCATTACTATCTCCTAATCAGCGGAACGGCATAAAATTGTTGACAGGAATGTGGATTACATCACTAGCATGCTCATATGTATGTATGTGTCCTCTTAAGATCAAGAGATCTCTTGGGGTTTACTGAGATCCTACTAGTCAACATGAGTTTGGGGTTAAATCATGTTACTTTTAGTTGTGCAGCATTTTTGCTGCAGTAGTCACAGTCTGAATTGCAGCCTACATAACACTCATGGGCCAATGTGGGAGCTAGACAGCAAACAATCTCAGTCCTGCCTGTTTGTAATGTCAATGGACAGTGTTAATTGAACAGGATAACACAATTATTTGTGTCTGAAAAGTGTTATGTTTCTCTTAAAATTCCAGTTTGAAGCTGAGGAAAATTCCACCAGCAGCTAGACAGAAACAGTGGCAGTCTACCTTTCCAACTCTATTTGATCAGCAATGAAAATATGGTGCCAAGTCTCCAGAAGCACAACATTAGCTCAAAAAAGCCTAAAAATATTGTTGTCTTTTTTGTACTACATAAGAGAATCTTAAAATATTTGTCATATATACACCTTACAGTTATGTTATTATATATAAGTATATTTTTTGCACCATGTCAGACAACTTAAAAATAGTGTCGTCACTGATGTTATTGTTTGTGTTGTTCTAATCTTTAAAAAATATCCTTTTTTTTTTTTTTTTATTAAAAATGGTACTGAATATCGAGAGCTTTCCTGGGTATCAGTATTGAGTTTGAAATTCTAGCGTTGTGACAAGCCTACTCAAGAAAAATTAGAGCAAAATTTCTTGGACACTACCACACAGCAAGACAATTTTTTTTGGAGCCAGCCTCAAGTGGCCATTAGGGGAAGCTGCAATTTTTGGCACTTCTGTGTTTGCAGTCATTTGTTTTGTCATAAACCAAATTACTGAACCCATGTAATTTTTACCTTGATGACACTGTTAAATAAAAAATTAAGGGGTCACCACATAGTTGCGCTAATATTACATTTTACATTTGGGCTAATTAGGTAGTTCGCCTGCTCCTCTATCAGGCTCAAAAACAGGGACCCATGAAGACTAGCTTGCACGCTAGTGGAGCTGAAGCCACAAATTCTTCCACCTGTGACACACACTTAATTCAATATAAAATAAATAGTCTCTAAAGTCAGAGTACACTGTGCTTGGGTAAGTGTTTAGGCACATTTTTTTTTTCTTTACCACCCTTATGATGGGCTATTCTAGCTCATATGTTAGATATTATCCCCTGCCTTTACCCTTATAAACACAGCTTCCACTGCAAAGGCAAGCCCAGGAATGACAAGACAGGCAATTTACTCATTTTACAAATTGGTTGGTGCTGCTGTGATCTTGTAGCTACTGTGTCCAATTAATGCCGGGCTCTGCTGCTGAGGCCAACGAGGGCTGAACTAATGGCCCTAAGGTATGCCCTGGCACTGCATCCTCATTCCCAACACACAGTTACCCCCCCCCCAACCACCACCACCACACACACACACACACACACGCACAGAGGCATGCAGACATACACCACATGCGCCCTCGCCACCGCGACCCGGCAGTTTGGCACCAGTATCCACTGGGAGGGGAGGAGTGGTCGTGGGGAAGAAAAGTAGGAGCAGGGGGGCAGCTCAACTTAAGTGGAGTTCTTCTAACATACTGCCCACTCTCTCACTGTCTTTCTGTTTCTGTCTCCCTTTAGCATGTTCTCTCAGTTCTCCCCATTTGTCTCCATGGAATTGAAGGGAACTGAAGCTGCCTCCTCTGCTCAGTTGGTCTGTGCTACTTATAGAGTCAGTCCTATAGTGATGGGGAAGTTTGTGGTGGTAAACACTGGCCATTACCCGTCTCGCTCCAGTCTCAGAGACGTCAGTATGGCTTGGAAAGCCTCTCTGAAATGTGCGGAATTATAGCCCTTTGTGTCAGTCACTCGACCCGGCCGAAGACTCATAGAACTGCGTCTGCTTCACTATTTTTTATTCGTGTAGGTTAGTTTGTGTGTATTTTTAAAGAAGTGACTGAGTTCATTTCATATGAATTTTTTGTATCTGTGTCTTCGCTGCTGAATCCATTTCACCCGAGGTGTTTTGTGTGTTTACTGTTTGTGGTGAAGTGATCTCTCACTCGTGTGTGTGTTTGACTCTGAGTGTGTAAAGAAGCTGCATTAAAGAGCTTCTGTTTTATGTTTGACTTTCCATTGGCTATTTCCTGATCTCGTAAACGAGGTTTATTCACACAAAAAAAGGGCGTCATAAAAAAGCACATCCTATTTTCCCTCACAAACACTTAAAGAGGCAAATTTGCCCTGAAAACATGAACACCTCCTGGTATACTGATAGATGTTCATCCAACCAGAAACGCTGAGCTGGCTGACATCTGCGCGTCCTTTAGTTGGATGTTCTGCCGGGTGGGCGGGAGAACAGCAGCCCAGAGATTTAGCAGAGCGATTGTGCCACTGAAAGACACGGCTCGCCATCTGTGTGTGACTTGCCGCACTACTCTCCACAATGTGTGCTTTCTGTCTGCATATGAGCCAAAGCAAACACAGTGTTCTGATAGTGTCTTTGTGATTGCTCGGCATAAAGAGTCCAGAGCTTGTGGCTAGCAAGACCATTCCCTGAACCAAAAACTTCCTGTGTTATTAAATCTGTCCCAGTGCACACTCGCTCTATTTCTCTTTGTTTTTCTCTAATGGAAATAAATGGGGAGAAAGAGCTGAAAAAGACAACATACATCATTTTTCGAGGTTGAACAAATAAGACACAGAGGACACAGAGTTAAAAAAAAATCTGTTCCATTAAATGTCTCGGGGCACTTTCAGACTTAGCTTAACCTGAGCTGTGTCCACAACTACTCTGTAAATCACCAATACTCAATTAGTTAGCTAATTAGTACTAAACACAAAGTACAGAAGAGAGAGTACATTTTGTTTGCAGGTATTTGGTCTTAAGCCTAATTCATGGCAGCCAATCTGACACCACCAATTTCAGCCTCAGGATAGAGCTGCTAAGGGTGATATCACTCCCAAAACTTGCCACATAGCAATAGTTGGTCAAGACCCCTTGGCATCACACTTTAATGATCTGAGTGCCCTTTCTATGTAAGGCTTTAATTTATAGGATCTTAAAAACACCTCAGAGCAGAGACGAACCAAATCTTCTTCTGCTAATATTATCACTGTCATGGGACTCCTCTCCATGGTGACAAAGAAAGTAAAAAAAGAAGCTTGTTGCATGGGCGAGTTTTGCCCTCTAACATGTGGTTCACATTGTAAAATGGTGCATTTTAACACACACCATAATCCCACGATCTGAAACCCAACCAAGTAGTTTTGGTCCCTAAACCTAACCAAACAGTGAAAATAGCAGTTCTAGATGGTACACGGACTCCGGTGTTTTGTGTGGGACTGTTGAGTTTTCATGCCATTGCCACTCTGCCTTCCCCTCTTTCAATAATTTTTGGAATGAAAAGGAGACTGGAAATTGATCTATAATTGGATGAAACACCTGGATCAAGTATAGGCTTAAGTAAAAGCTTAATTGCAGCCATTTAAAAAGACAGTGGTGCCTGGCCTATTAATAAAGATAAATTGATCATTTTTTAAAATTGAAGCAGTAACTAATGGTAAGACTTTTTTGAACAGTCTTGTAGGGATTGTGACTAATAGACACGTTGATGGTTTGAGAGAAATAATTGTTGACGTCAGCTCGGAGAGATCAATAGGAGAAAAGCTGTCCAAATAAATATTATTAATTATCAAAGCTGCTGTTTTTGGTGATACATCTGTGGGAGGGCTGGGATAAATTTTTCTCTAACAGTTAAAATTTTATTTGTAAAGAAGTTCACCAAGTCATTACTACTGAGAGCTAAAAGATTACAAGGCTCAAAGGAGCTGTGACTCTGTCAGATTGGCTATACTGCTGAAAAGAAACCTGGGGTTCTTTTCTGTATCAATGACAAATAGCAAGCAGTCCTAGCTTTACAAGGGGTCTTTTTTGGAGCATAACAGGCTATCTTTCCAGGGTAGGTGAAGATTTTCTAAATTAATGGAATTCACCTTCCTATCCAGCTTACTTGTTATCTGCTTTAAGGCACACGTTTCTGAATTATACAAGTTAAACTCCAATTTGTTGCTTTCTTTTTCAGAGGAGCCCTAGCATCAAGTGTCTTATGTAGTGAGGCAGCAGCACTATTAACAAGATAATCAGTCTCTGTGGGAGTAGAGTTTAGGTAGCTGCTCTGCATTGTGTTGCCACATGGCACTGAAGGAAATCATTGTGGAATCCCTTTCATACATTTACATACAGCATTTTCAGGTGAGTTTTTCTGATGTGAACACAATCTAAAAGTCCTTGCTAGTACATCACTGTGGTTGGCTAATAACACTAACCTAGAAACAATGAGGTGTGTAAACCTGCCAGCTGTGTGTGGGCTATTTTGGGAACAATGCAATAATGCAAAGACTGGCACCTGAGGCATGTTGGAGCCTGAAGAGCTGATAACTGATAACTTTTTTATTTTTTATTTTGTGTACCTTCTGCTTTTAGTAGAATGTCCACTGAAGCACTTTTTTGCCTGTCTGTAGGGGTGTTTTTTGTTTTTAATTTTGCCAAGGTCTTTTGTAATGGAGGATCAGCTCGACAGTTGAACCTCTGTTACTTTGTTCCTTCTGTTGGTTTTCTTTTGTTTTTCATGTGAGAACAAAGACCAATAAACCCATATTTCCTTTTCTCCACTTCTTTGGTGAAGCTTCTTTCTTGCTGTCCCAAGCACAACGTATAAAAACTTAAGATTCAAACAAGGATTTGCAGGTGAAATAAGGCAGTGTCTAAATCAATTTATGGCTAAAGATGGGTGTGGAAATGCTTCTGCAGCCCAGCCAAGCTTTGGCTTTGCAAAAATAAGGTGTACTGTATAAACTTTTCAGGTTTTGTCTGTACACACAGTTTTAGTCTGTATCTGGTCCCTGATGTTTAAGTACATTCTGAGGACACGAGAATGTTGTTTTGCCCCCTTCATCATTGTTACAGTACACTATCCTTCTACAGAATGCCAGTACCTTTTTCTTATGAATGAAGCATGATACCATCATTAAAACAGGGGAGAGACAAAGGAGGTACCAGAAAGGAGACAGGGCAGGGAGGGGAGCTGATAGTGGACTTTATCATGAAGAACAAAGTGCCTTCTGATGATAAGACCATGCGCCTAATTCCAAAATAAATGCTCTGGCTACCACGGTATTTCATTTCATGAGGGTTACTGTGTGGGTCCAGGATGTGTATGTCTCTTCTGAGTGATGCTGTGCACTATTAAAAGCGTGTGCAGTTGTCAGGCTGTGGATCACTCTCCTGCTGATAGACTGCTGCGTATTCCTTAGCCAGGACAAACTGGGGCTTGTGTTGGCTAATGTAAAACATTAGCAATATCCTGAGTCAACAGTCCCCCTTCTCCGTTTGTTTGGATATCACATTTCCCTGGCAACTGGATATATCGTCAAGGGTACACTGGATCCCAGTGGAAGGTAAAAGCAGCGCACTTCCCTGCAAATTGGTCAACGAAAAGAGGCCACCAGTGGAGCTTGAAAGTTAATTTGACACATAGGTAAACAGAGTTATGGTAAGGGAAGAAGGCCAGCCTGTTATTGTTTGCACAGTGGGGTGGAAGGTGGTGCCAAGATAGAGAAAAGTAACGGACATCAACCCACGCTGATCACTCCAAGTTGTTACAGTAATGCTGAAAATCCCCCTTTTATCTTTACAGGTTGCAAAGAGCAACATTTGTCCATTGCATGCTTGAGGCTTAAACAAGACTCAAGCAGCTGTGCCCACTGACTCATTTGGAGCAATATTCTACCAAACAGAAAACAGGAGCCAAGAACTTCACTAGGCAGGAATGTGGAGTGTAATGCTGTCATTGAGTTTCCAGTGAGCAGAGCGGGTGGTGATGGTTGGGGATATTTTCATTAGCGATGGGGGCTAAAGGAAGTGAGGGAGTTGGAGAAAATGGTTCTTGGTTTACAAGGTTCGCTTGTTTATCCAGCCATTTTTGTCGTCTAATCATCCATCTACCGCATTAGCTCGTGATGTGATACATTTTGTGTGAAGCCTTTCGGAAAGTGTATCCCAAACTCATTACCGGTAATCAGAAACACTTATTTAAGTTGTGCTGGCCAATCCAAGAAAAGCAACATGAACAATTTACTTTTGGATAAAATGCGCTCTAATTCTAAATTTGAAATCAGAGCCAATTATGTTCAGATTTCTCCACTAATGGAAGGTAAACATTTAAGTCACACCAATCAGCCACAACATTAAAACCACTGACAGGTGAAGAGAATAACATTGATCATCTCTTTAAACTCGTACCTGTCAAGGGGTGGGATATATTAGGCAGCAAGTGAATAGGCAGTTCTTAAAGTTGGCAATAGGATGCACTGTGGGGAAAAGTCAAGCTGGTGCAGGCCGTGTGATGCTCTGGGCAACATTCTACTCCAAAACCCTTTCTCCTCCTGGCATTCATGAGGATGTTACTTTGACATGTATCACCCACCTAAACATTGTTGCAGACCACCCCTTGAAGACAACGGCATTCCATGATTGCAGAGGCCACTTTCAGCAGGAATATGGACACTGCCTCATTTCAAATATTGTTCAGGAATGTCAGAATATACTTAAAGGATCTGCCACTAATGTCTTGGCGGCTGATACTAAAAGACACCTTCAGAGGTCTTGTGGAGTCCAGGTCTCAACACGTCAGAGCTGTTTGGTGTTTCTCTCTTAACCCCTTGAGTTAACCCTAACCTTAACCTTAATGGTACATGTGCACAGGATCGGCCATGTACATGGTTTCCATTCATTGTCTATGGGTGTTGAGTCACCTTTATTCACTTTAGTCACTACTTTATTTCACTAGCAAGGACCCCAACCCCAAATGTGAATGACAAGCATTTATTGATAATGAAGCCATGAGCTAGGTTTGGGGAAATCCTCATCGAGGATCGGAGGTGGCTCCCGGGCCTGGCAGACCCCCCTGATACCTTTGGGAGATCCCCCTTTCATCTTTGAGAGAGGCAGACAACCAAAAAAAAAAAAAAAGGGGGGGAG
>VUQI01061378.1:36255-50580 GCA_015106735.1 Paratilapia polleni
AGTGCTATAATTACAGAAGGATTACTGCAAATTTCAGTTGTTTTTGAAAGGTGTGGGATGTGTACAATGTTAAGCAGGAGCCTGTAGCTATTCCTCCTTTTCTGGTGACACTATTAATGTAACGGCAGGCTCTTTTACGTTCAAAGGTATTGTTTATTCAAAAGCACCACATTTATGAACTGCTCCAGAGATTGAAGGATGTGGTAGGCATACAAAGCATTCAGCTTTTACACAGGTTCACTTCCAGAGTCCTGTCCGTGGTGAGATCTGGGCACCAAAAGCTCTTTAGTTCCAGTCAGAAAAAGATGTGCATTTTTTTATTAAACCAAATCGCCATGTTTCTCTAACTTTAACCAAGTGCCATATATGCCTATGCATAACCACCAAAAACCTGAAGATATTGCTACAAACAGGTATTGTACTGGAAGGCTAGATAGGCAAGTTAAATTACACTGATGTATAAACACATAGGGAGAATAATGTCATTACATATCATTGCTGTTCCTGTTGCAATTCAGTAATTCAGCTCAAGAAATGGCAACCAATTTTGTTCATATGAAAGTATTTGAAAAACTTTTACATGGATTGTATTACACACACTTGTTAATTGTATTTTAAATAAAAATAAAAATCTAATTTTCATCAAACGCCATCTTCCAGTATTTCCTTTAAAGCATAACTTGTCACGTATTCAGTTATAACTTTCAACTGTGGTGTCTGAATGTTGTATCCCCGCGAGAGGAACTTCTTTCCCACTCTTCTCATTTGAACAAAACAGGAAAATCACACATAAATATGAAATATTCCATACAGACATGAAAAATATTAAACTACTGAAGCAAAGCATCAGTGAGCAGTTGGAGTCGCATTTAAAAAGGCCAAATCCTCCCTAATTCCAGCTCCTTTAAGGTATGGGGAATGCCATGCTTCTCTCACTCATACTTTCATAATCTAATTACCTTATGATGCCAGTAAACTGCACTTCCTCACAACTGCTTTCTGGAACTGAGGATCTGACTGACTGTCTAAAAATGTGAGCTGCTCTTTCCATTTATAAAAAAAAATATAGAACATCTCCCTCTCTATGACAAATGTCTTTTCACTGCACCTCAGACTTTCACTGTGGCAGTTTAGTTCAGGTATTAACAATTTTGATTTGCCACTTGTTTTCTAATCCGGCCATTGGACTGTATGTTGTACAAAACAAGCAACTTAAAAAGTGTCATGCCAAGGCGCACCCGTAAGGTGAGTTTTATAACTTGTTAAAATATGTTATAAAGGATAGAATTTAAAACCTTCTCATATCTCCAAGATACTGAGAAGACGTCAGGGGAAGGGAAATGCCTTTATGTGAAAGAGTTCTGGGAATGCAAACTTTCAGAATGTGCTCCTCATATTTCATATGTTGTGGACAAGATAGGATTTTGACTATTTATGATTTCAGTCCCTTTCTAAAATCTTTAATTGTAAGAGATTAAAACGGGCACAAGGAAGCTGAGGTGCAATTTTTAAAGTAATTACCTTACATTTCTCTGTGGTAGTTGATGATCATTGTCGTTACTGCACCTTAAAGCCGTCTGTCAGATTTTTATTTATAAAAATCGTTAAAATCGTTTAAAAGTTCTGTTTCTCAAACAGAGCTCACTATAAACATTAGCATTGCTAGATAGATAGATAACACATCAAGGTAGATCAAGTTCTCCAAGGCACATACTTCAGTGTCTAGACTCCTGACACACTTGATATCTGCTATGATACCGCTGCCCGGACTCTGTCTGGCTTTTCATACAGCGGCTGTTTAGCCACCGGAGGCTCACAGACACCCAGCAGGAGCTCACGTCCCCCTGTGGTGCAGTTCTGTGAGGTGTGAATGAGTCTCTGTTGTGACCCCGCTGACCTTTTCCTGTCTCAGGACCTGCAGTCAGCCTGGGGTCAGAGGGCATCTCTTCCCTGATAAAGCCCCTGAGTGCTGGGTGTTTCACGCTGCCAGAGACTGGACACAGAAGATTAGCCTGCCTTTGATCGATTAGGCAGGAAGCATTTTTGTAGACGTGATGGTGATTGGGTGAAATGTGCTTGTTTTTCATTTTTGTTTACATTCCCAGAATCTACAAAAGATAAAGGAGCATTTATGCGTTTCGGTGCGTGCATGATTGACAGTTAGGACAGGAATTGTGAAAATGAAGTAATTACAAGCAGGTCAAATGAGCACAGAACAAGAATAGATTTTGATGGAAGCTCTCAAGCTGTTCAAAGAAAATCTGATATGAGCTGCAGCAGTCTGCCGGAGGGATGGCTGGCCTGTCAAATCAAACTGTAAAGCTGCTGGCACTTTATTTTGCACACATTCTCCAGAACTGATACTGAGGCTGAAAAAAACCCTGCTCCTTTCTTCCAGGAATAAGTGATACACTCATGACTGCCACCATCAGGACAGAGAGATGAACCACAGGTTTGACTGAGACAGATCTTCTTGTGTGCCTGTAGGAAACCTTGAGTCTGGTTGTAATTATCTTTTCACCACTAAGATAAGTTTGTATCCTTACAATTTTAGGGTGAACAGGTTTATTTGGCCAGCTTATGCACTGTCGACTGATGACAGACATGTTACAAGTGCTTTTAGTCGAAGGCAGCAGAGCATGAATTAAACATATTTTGTTGAATAAATATCTATCAAAGCTGGCTGAGTTTTGTCATAAAATTCTTTTGGTGTTTCATTAGAAATCAAAACTAAACACTATGTGTATGTAAAACTGTTGTTCCCCAAACAATGACCTCAGCCTTTGGCTGCCTTACCTGTTATCTTTGTAAAGTCAAGGGTGGCCGAGTCGCTCATGTTCAGAATGACCAGAGTGAACTGACCTCCCGTGACCTCTGTCCACTTCCCAAGCTGGAAGAAACAAAGCCAGAGCGTGACAACAATGACATCAGTGATGCTGACTGCAGGGGCCTGTGTTTATATGTTTCCCAGACACATCGGCAGCTCGGAGGGTAGAGACTGACTTACTGACAAACAAACAGTGAGAGAGCTTTGGAGCATTTGACTATGTGAAGTCAGTAACATGAGAAAGACGTACATATGTCATTAAACACTGGGAAGAAGATAATAAGACACATACGATAAACTGTGCGTGCACAGATAGCCAGATACAATTGGGACAGATCCTGTGCAGAGTCCACTTACTCCCTTAAGTGCAATAATCATTATGATCCCTGAATAGAAATTCTAAACTAGATGTTTCTGCACTAACTGATATGTTCATACTAAAAATGGACTATGTGCAATGTAGAAAGGATCGATTGTGGTATTTTGCACATATTTTTGTTTTTTCTTACCACAGAGTTACAGTATAGCTTCAGCTTCTATCAGCAATATGTTTTCCAGCCACAGTACAGTCTTACCCGCCTAGCATCAAACTATGAAACAACAGGGTTAGCAACTTGTTGGCAAAGAAAGAGAAAAATATTTTCCTAGGAGCTGTTAGAGACCAAAACAGACTAATAAATGAATATACACCGTGTGTTACCTTTTCTAGACCAGTGGATACAGTTCTCTGTTGACAAGTTGGTGGAGACCAAATCAGAGCTGAAAAAAAAGAATAAATATTGGACTGACAGTTGTCGGGTTACCAGAAACACAACTCCAAATGAAAGATATTGTTTGTTTGTGTCTCTTGAAAGTTTAAATAAAGGAAAATTTTGATAAAAGGCTTTTCATCTTAAATTGGTGATATAACAGCTGTGATGTGATTTTGACTTGTCCCACTTCCCAAGACAAGTCACCATGTCAAAACAGCAACAACTCAACCATGACTGCAGCTTTAAAGCTTAAAAATGAACACCTGATAAATTCAGTTCACTGGAATCAAAAACATTAAACCTGAGCTGATACACTTCATCAGTACTGTTTAAGTGTGGTTTGATCACATTTGACCAACCAATCTGGGAAGATTTGCAAAGAAGCCATCAGCTGTTGCCAGATTCAGTTTTTCTGTTGTTTGGTTGTGAGCGACTGAGAGGAGCACTGAGAAAGCACAAATACATTACTGCTTTGTAGAAACACATCAGCATGTAAACTTGAGTGGTGGGTGAGGAGATACAGAAGTCTTCCATATGTCCAACAACGATCATTACAATAACCGTTATCATTTTACTGTATGACACAGCTTCTCCCTCCATTTTCAGTGCTTACTTTACTTGCAGGATGTCTGTAGTATTTTGCAAAGTCATTAAAAGCTATCCCCAGTGAAAAATTTAAAAAAACAAATGAAGCCAATGGGGGCATTTGGAATTACTCAGCCAAACCAAAAAATTGGCTGTACATACTTTTCTCCCAGAGAAGTCCCTCTAGACTTCTAACTGCTCTGTGAGAAGGGGAAAACCCCTGTCTATCCACATTTTGGTTGGGAAGAAAAGCAGGAAGCCCAAACATATGCACGCACATCACTTTTTTCAGAATTTTTCAACATCTTGCCCACCACAGTTGTCATATCTGTCAGCTAAGAAAGCAAATACTGGCATTTGCTGAGTTTCCTGTTTGTATTTTTATTAAGTTTAATACTTTTTCTCACTTTAAATTATTATTATTTTTTCATTCTGACGTTTCTTTTGAAGACATTTTCTAGCACTAAAAACTATGAACATTTTTTAATATGGCACCACACTGTGCATTCAGCATTCAATCATCCTTGACGTGGCAAGATGAGCAGTGCCTCCCTATCCGCTTAGTTTGACTCTGAAGAGTTTTCTCCTCTCACAGGGAACCCCTGCAATGTTCACCCTCCCCTGCAGCTCTGCCCCCTGACCCAGACAAGAGAGGCTTTTAGCAGGCAGACTGAGCATTTATCTGCATCTTCGTGGCTGACGTGGAGCCATGGCTTCATCAAAGAGCTCCCATGTCTTCAGTGGTGGACAGTCGCTGTGATGAGCTGACCCTTGTGGCCTGAGGATGTGGAGACAGTCTGTCCCTCTGTCCCTTTCCACATGAGGCATGCATTAGCCATTTACTGTAACATTTTATTAAACGCTGCTATCTCGGCCACAGAGTGTTGAGAAGATACAGCACTCAACCACTCACCACTTCTCGTAGCTCGCTGTCTCTCTCAGTTCGCTCAGTTTTTATGTGTGGCTCTTTTGTTCCAGTACCACTCTTTCTTTTCATCTTTCTTCATCCTTCTTACCACACAGCAGCTGCAGACATGACGGTATACCGCGCCGTATCACCATGACGCCTGACCTCCTGCCTCTCGGCCTCTAAGACATGATGTTACTATAGTAGCAGCAGCACTTAGACTCATATCTTGCCTCCTGATGGTCAAGGACAACGCATTCCACAGTGTCTCAGCCTACATCACCTTTATGTCACCATTATGGAAGCTTCAGACCGCTAGTTTTGAGAACTTTCTTGTCTTCCTAGCACTAGCCTTTTCCACACATGAACTTTGAACAATTTCAGGAAAATAAGGTCAGGATTTTTCCCGCGGTTGTTCTTTATCGCATGTAGCACACTGCTGGAAAAACTCAGTGTGGTTTACCTGAGGGAGCTGTGTGGATCTACTTGCCAGTGGTAAATGCATTGGAAGATTAGCTCAGCTGGCACAATCCAACATTACAGAGTCTTTCAACAAATTTCAAAATAAACGTCTGATCCGACTCTGTAGATGATTTGCATTGAGGGCTTCAGTTCATGTGTGAAAAGGGCTTATGGTTTGATTTGTGTTGCTCTGTCTTACACAAGTTTTTCTGACAAATCTCTGTGGTAGCCCTGGATCTCCTCACCCCACCCCAAGCCTACATGCTGACATGTTTATACCAAGTGGTAGTGTGATTTATCTCATCTACTGCAGAGGCACAGTAGTGCCAGAGGTCACCATGAAGACTTTGCAGAAACAGGAGCTACACAGACTGGACAAGGTGGATTTGTGTACAGTGGTGGATAGGGAATAGAGTTCACACACGGGATTCAAGTTGGAAGTTTCTTGTGAACTGGACAGAGCCTCACTGGAGACTTTGTGGAAACTGTGTGTGGCACAGCTGAAAAATGGACTGGGATAAAGGAAAACTCAGGTGGCCATGTGGCAATTTATATACAAAGACAGCCACAAATGCATATTTGTACACATACGTGCATTTACACACACAAGGGAGTCAACGGTGTGGGTTGCATTGGTTGAGGTGCCCCAGCTGCCGAGGCCCCCGATGGGGTGAGGAGGTCAGGAACATTACCCACCATTTGTAAAGGAGAGAGTAGGCATGTCCAACAAGTCCCACCTGCCACTATATTTATGAAATTACTCATTGCAGGGTTTGGCTTCCATCAGGCTTGACAGTGGGAACCCCAAGTGCCTATTAGCTTGGACCCATATCTACAGTGTTGTCAGCCATTTAGAAATCCAAGAAGTCCTGCCCCTCCCCCAGTCGACTCTGCACTGGTCTGGGCATGCTGTGATATCAACAAAATGGCTCAGCTCACTAACAGGGGTAACTGACTTTTCAATCTTGACCTGCAGGTTTTTCAAGACACTTGAGAACGCTGAAAGAAATGCTCTAAAATTTCTGGGGAAAAGTTTCAGGTTTGCTTGTTTTAACAAAGCTCTATTTGTGTATTTATGCTAGCAATGGTTGATTTTGCCATTTGAGGGAAAGCAGAACTAACAACAACAATGAATAGCAAATTTCATTCTTTGTATCTCTGCTTCATCTTTTGCTCTCATCTATTCTCATGGCTGCTATATGCTACACTATATGTTCACACGCTAGTTGCAGTTTTTTTTGCTATTTAGTGTAACACTACCAGAAATAGGGGTACACTAAAAGTTTATTTCTGTCTCTGCAAGTACAGTCTACATGAAAATACCCTCTAGGGCTAACTATTGGATCTGAATGTACAGTTTAGGCCAGAAGTTTACATACACTCATCATGGGAATGAAGGTCATGGTAATTTTGGGCTTTTAATGATACTTTAAACTGTTCTTTCTCCAAGGTGGAATGATTGTACAGCATACATCTTTAATGACTTTAAAAAAGAAGAATTGGGTGCACAAGTTTGAATTTATTTTGGATTTTTTCTGGTCCACACATGTAAAATTATACATATAGGCTCAAATATATACCTACACCCCCACTAATATTTGGTTAAATGTCCCTTAGCAAGTTGCACCTCGACCAGACACTTTTGGTAGCCATCAACAAGCTTCTGGCATAATTCTGGCTCGATATTTGACCACTCTTCTTGGCAGAACTGGTAGAGTTCATTTCAGTTGGTTGGTTTGGTTGGTTTAGGGTTGAGGTGGGGGCTTTGGGAGGACCATTCCAGAAGCGTAATGGTACCATTCCTAAACAACTGCAGATTCCAAGATCATCATTTCAAACAATTATGTGTAAAAACAAGTTACTCGGATGTGTCACCACTTGGTCTGGAAGAAGACCCAAACTGTCACCCTTAGATGAGAGAAAATTGGTTAGGATGTTCAGGAAAAACCCAGGAACCACCAAGGCTAGAGCCTGCCATGAACTGGAAACTGCTGGAACACCAGCGTCACTGCCCACCATGAAGTGAATTTTACATCACCATGGACTAAGAGGGTGTCAACCAAAGTCAAAGTGAACTTTATTGTCATCTCAGCCATATACAAGTATACAGAGAGACGAAATTGTGAAGCTCCGGGTCCACAGTGTACACATAGTGCAAATAACAAGACATTGTGCTTGGATACAGAGAATAAATACAAAAATACGAATATACAAAATATAAATGCAAAATACAAAAGTAAAGTGTATGGTTAGTCTGTAGTATACTCCATTACAGACAGTATGGAATGATGCTTGGATTGACCAACCGTGTCCTGAGTTGGTATGTACAGTACTGTGCAAGATATAAATTACGTGAGCTATATAGTTACAAATGTGCAATATGGTTAAAAAAATGTGCAATACAGAAGAAACAGCAGCTTAACCTGAATATAGAATACAGTGTTTGAACTTAAGAGATATGAGCATGACAGGTACAAGAAATCAAGAAAGAAGCCCCTGCTCCCAAATTAACACCTTCAAGCTTGACTGAAATTTGCAGCTGCCCACATGGACGAGCCAAATGCCTTCTGGAAAAACGTTTTGTGGTCAGATGAGACAAAGATTGACCTATTTGGCCACAATGACAAGTGGTATGTTTGGAGGAGTAAAGGTGAGGCTTTCAAATCTAAGAACACTGTACCAGCTGCCAAGCATGGTGGTGGCAGCATCATGCTCTGGGGCTGTTTTGCTGCCAGTGGTACTGGTACATTGCACAAAGTGGATGGAATAATGAAGAAGGACTATCTCCGAATTCTTCAAGTTCACCTCAAATCAAGAGCTAGATGGTTGAAACTTGGACACAATTGTGCATTCCAACAGAACAATGATCCCAAACACACATCAAAACTGGTTTTAGAATGGATAAAGCAGCCTAACATTAAGCTTCTGGAATGACATTCCTAAAGCCCCAACCTCAACCCTATAGAAAATTTGTGGACTATGCTTAAAAGCCAGGTCCGTGCCAGGAAACCTACCAACTGAAATGAACTCCACCAATTTTGCCAAGAAGAGTGGTCAAATATCCAGTCAGAATTATGCCAGAAGCTTATTGATGCCTAACAAAAGCATCTGGTCAAGGTGCAACTTGCTAAGGGACATTTAACCAAATATTAGTGAAGGTGTATGTATAATTTTGACCCTATGTGGATTAGAGAAAATCCAAATTAAATTCAAACTTGTGCACCCAATTCTTGGTTTTTTAGTCATTAAAGATGTATGCTCTACAACCATTCCACCCTGGAAAAAGGAGAGTTCAAAGAAATCATTAAGAGCCCCAAATTACCATGACATTCATGCCCATGATAAGTGCATGTAAACTTCTGACCACAACTGTAATTTCCATTACAACTAAACTTAATTTCATGTGTGAATGAATGGAGTGCCCCTTTAAAGCACATGCCAAAGTCACAGATTGAATATAAGATGGACATAAGCCACTCACTGGTTTGCAAAGTCCTGTTTTAAAGCCTTGACTTCAGCATTATACCTGTCCCCATTTAGCTTTTTTGGAACCACAAGTGACCATATTTTGAGAGGGTCTTGTACTATACTCACCACAGTAAATGCAGTGCCTTTTAAACTCCTTTGAGCATGAAACATAAAACCTTGTATAGTCCCTGTGAAAGGTACACAAATTTTGTTGAGCCAATCTATCTCTATCGATCGATCAATAGAACATTTCTCCTTAACAATGTAGGTGTTTAGGTACATGTAATTTTAAAAAAACAACAACATGTTGTTCCAGCGTAACCACATATTCCATTTGGTGCATTTGCTCTATTATCACTTTTCATCACAACTGTCCCAGCATCTTTTAGCACTTTAACACTGAATAACAGGCTCCAAATAGTCCAATTCAGTTCTGAGTAAGCCCTTCCAAACAACCATTGTTAGAGTAATAAAGCACCGATAACAGCAAGAATTGGAGGCCGCTTTTAAGACTGCTGGTTTTGATCACTGATTAAAAACTTGCAAGCTTGCACTGAAGAGGCTGTGTGGTTCCTGTAGCACAACTTAGTTTTGTGCTAATATGTCTAATTATCTTAGAGGGAGAGAAGGTTATAAGAACAGAAACTCAAGACTTTTACATTACTCAAACATACTTGCCAAAATAAAAGCCTGTGTCCTGTGTAATCAGCCTAGGGAGTTTTCTGGGACATATTTTTTCCCACAGTGAAAAGCAGAGATGAGGGTTTTGTCTTTGAGAAATTATGATAATAATTTTGCAACTAGTCAATATTTTTGCTTACTAATAGTGACAAATCTTCAATAAATTTTAATGAATCCAAAAACTACTGACTCTGCTCAAAGTAGTTTGTGAAGGTAATGGAAAATGTAGTAGCAAAGACATATATTAAGTTGACTGAGATGCACTTACAGTAAATTTATCGGGTGGACAGCAACATAACTCCAACTGATGTATAAAAAAAACATAGCTATAGCTCAAATGCTGTCTTTCACAGATTTTGTAGGAATATTTCAGAGAACTTGGCATTATTGTATATTCAATATTCTGTGTTGCACGTGGGCTAAAAATATAAATAGCTGGACTGAAACGCTTTGGACTGAAGCGAACCATGTAAAAAGCTGTTACGCAATATTTGCTTGAAAGAACACATTAAACTATTTTCCAAGAATCTGCTCACAGAGCTTCCTTTCTTTAGTTCTTTGAGATAATATTTGACTATGACAACCAATATGTTTGCAATAACAGCTATCTGTTCCAAAGCAAACTTTAATACCCCATTGCTCCTGCTGAGAGCTCTGATTTAAATGTGACTGATCTGGGAATTCAATGCTAGCTGCTGTCTGCTAGAACTATGGAGGCTTTCTTTTCAAAGAAACTTTTCTTTTTCCTGTGAACAAGAGAAGCTGCACAGTTTGCAGCTACAGATAATACAGCCTAATGCGCACAGCTTGGGTTTGATGATTGCCTGTCTGTCAGTTGGATATCTGACGGAAGTTTGAAACTGAATCCAAGCATACACTGGTTTTGCAACTTATATCTTATGATGTGTTTTAGACATTGTGCAACATTTTGTTGATCGTTATGCTTTTTTAATGTGATGTTGAGTTGATCCAATTCTGCTTTTGTTCTCTGCCTTGTTTTTTTTTTGGTTATCTTTTGCTGCTTCTTGTCTAACCCTACACTTGGAATTGAACAACAATCACCCAAAAAGTTTTGAATGCCGCTTATCTTCTCCCCTTTTTTGCCTTGTTAAATAATTTCCATATTAAGGCTTTTTTTAACAATGCCCATGGGTTCCATTCAAACACAACTACTAAAGTGTGAGTTGAGGATTAGAATATAATCTCCGACTCCTTACAACTTCTGTGCAGCGGCATCATTTCCAACCTAACAGGAAAGGTTTGTTTTTTTTTTCTGTTGGTGGCAGGCCAAATCCATTGCGTTTCCATTTTTCAACTTCTCCTGCTGCCCTTATCCAATTCAGGGCTTATGATTGTAATACTAAAACAGAGCGAGTTGTCAAACCAGAAACAGCAATGATGAATGCCCCGCTGCTCTGTGTGCTTGTTTGTTTTGGGGTGGCATGGGGGGGGAGGGCAGTATTGAATTTTATGCTTACTTGTTGAGGTGCATTTTCTTGACCACTGCTGCACTGCTGTACTCTACCAGGCAGCATTGATTAAATGGAATAGTTCTGTTATCTGGATAAAAAGGGGCGAAACATGAGGACGATAGTGGGCAAGGGAAAATAATGAGTTCTTTCATCTTGGCAGTGAGGGCGTCCGCGTCTTTCAGACTTCCCTGGGAGATGTACACAGCTTAAGGAAACGTTTAATTAGAAAATGTCAACCTTGTGTCTGTGTGCTATGTGTGCAGAATAATAACATTTTTGATGTGAATATGACAGCACATTTCCTTTCAGCTGCTTTCAGACCAACTAAAAGACATGCAATCAACTGATTCTGAAGAGGGAGAGAAAATAATTAGCTGCCTCCGTTACTACCATTTCTCTGACGATGGAAAGGAGCTGGCAATGATTCTATGGCCCTGGATGTTTAACATGTTTCATATCATATCAGACTACAGTGCTGTGCGAAAATCTCGAGCCAACATTTCTTTATATCTTGCAAGGAAAATTGGAAAATAAGTGCAGCGATTAACTGAAACGTGCAAACATACATGGAAATACAGTATATAAGGCAAAAACAGAGTTTGTGCAATTCTAACGAATTTGAAAGTCAATATTTGGTATGACCACCTTTATTCTTCAGCACAGCCTGAACTCTCTTAACTAAGCTTTCTTGTAATTTCTTTAAGTAGTCTTCAGGAATAGTTCTCTGGGCTTCTTGAAGGACATTCAAAGCTCTTCTTTGGATGTTGGCTGCCTTTTGTTCTGTTCTGTGTCAAGATGATCCCACACTGCTTCAATAATGTTGAGGTCCGGGCTCTGGGGAGGCCAGTCCATGACTGATAGTGTTTCATTGTGTTTTTCTATCCAGGTATGCTTTTACTGCATTGGCAGTGTGTTTGGGATCATTGTCATGCTGAAAAATGAAGCTGTTGCCAGTCAGATATTTTCCAGATGGTATTGCATGGTGGATGAAAACCTGATGGTACTTTTCTGTGTTCATAATTCCATCAATTTTGACAAGATCCCCAACACCACTGGCTGAAATGCAGCCCCAAATCATGACAGAGCCTCCATTGTGTTTTACGGGTGGCTGTAGACACTCCCTCTCTCCTGATCACCTCTATCTATACAGAGGATAGTTTGAACCAAAAATTTAAAAATTGGATTCATCATTCAAGACCTGCTGCCACATTCCAGTCCTCATGTAATTTGGCATACCTCAGCATTTTCTTCCTTTTTCCCTTCCTTAAGAATGGCTTCTTGACAGCCACCCTTCCACTGAGACCATTTCTGATGAGGCTTTGGTGAACAGTAGATGGATCAACTGAAGGACATGACTTTCAGATACTGCTCATCTGCTGTAGATAGTTTTTTAGGCCTGCCACTTCTTAATTTGTCCTCCAGTTCTTCAGTTTCTTCAAATGTTTTTAGGGACACACTGCACACCATGCAGAGATATGCCAAGTTTTCGGCTAATACTCCTTTGGGAATCACCTTATTGGCATAATTCAATTCAATTCAATACAATATAGACAGAAAACCCCAACAGTCAGACAACCCCCTATGAGCAAGGACTTGGCAACAGTGGGAAGGAAAAACTCCCTTTTAACACGAAGAAACCTCCAGCAGAATCAAGCTCAGGGAGGGGCAGCCATCTGCCATGACCGGTTGGGGGTGAGGGGAAACAGAACGGAGCAGAGAGAGACAGGACAAAAGACACACTATGGGAGAGAGACAGAGTTTAATAATAACTAATGATTAAATGCAAGTGGCATTAAAGGCATAAAATAAAATACTATTTTATGCCTTTCAAACTGTGTTATTCAATTAAAGAAGTGCCTAAAGATACAATGTAAAATAGGTTCTTTGCTAAGTCGTCTGTTATGTGTAGAATATAAAAGATCCAATGCTCATCAAATCTCTTATGAGTCCCTATATGAAATTAAAAAAAAATGTTACTAAGTTACATGTACAAAAACAACCTAAATTAATATAGAAAAGCTGATGGTTGTTGGGGTCCTTCTGCCCCAAGCAGTCCCCTCATTAAGTAAAAAAATAATAGTTTAGTCTGCACCTGCAGAATGGTTTGATCATAACCGGATGTGGCTAATTGTGCTGACTGCTGGCAAGCGAGATGCTTTTTCCTCAACATCAAAGCTAAATCTGGATAACCTAAAAAACACGAATGAAAGAAATATAAAATGAATGAAAACAACTCATGACATATTTGTGTAAGGAGACGGGTGAGCTTGCTGATGATTTAAGACTGCTATGAGCTAATATAGCTGTTCTTGTGGTATAATTGCTTGGTTATGGTTCTTGCAGCCTGTGTAGCTTGTCTTGTGTATTTTTTAGTATATTTACAGAGCAGTAAAACAAGAAATAAATGGAAAGGATCAGTTTGTCTGTTTGAACAGAGGAGGGAAAGGGAAGAAGCATATCCATGTATTCAATTCAATTCAGTTTTATTTATATAGTGACAAATCACAACAACAGTCACCTCAAGGTGCTTTATATTTTAGGGTAAAGACCCTACAATATTAGACAGTCAGACGACCCCCTATGAGCCAGCTCTTGGCAACAGTGGGAAGGAAAAACTCCCTTTTAACAGGAAGAAACCTCTGGCAGAACCAGGCTCAGGGAGGGGCAGCCATCTGCCACAACCGGTTGGGGGTGAGGGGGAAACAGAAGAGAGCAGAGGGAGACAGGACAAAAGACACACTATGGGAGAGACAGAGTTTAATAATAACTAATGATTAAATGCAAGTGGTGTATAAACACATGGAGAGTGAAAGGAAGTGAGGAAGAGGAAGTGCTCAGTGCGTCATGGGAAGCCCCCAGCAGCCAAAGCCTATTGCAGCGTAACCAAGGGATGGTTCAGGGTCACCTGATGCAGCCCTAACTATAAGCTCTATCAAAAAGGAACGTTTTAAGCCTAATCTTAAAAGTAGTGAGGGTGTCTGTCTCCCGAATCCAAACTGGGAATCCAAACTCCCGAATCCAAACTGGGAGGTCTTTAAGATATGATGGGGCCTGATTTTTCAAGACTTTGTATGTGAGGAGAAGGATTTTAAATTCAATTCTGGATTTAACAGGTAGCCAATGTAGAGAAGCTAATATGGGAGAAATATGGTCTCTCTTTCTAGTCCCTGT
>VUQI01061379.1:0-12406 GCA_015106735.1 Paratilapia polleni
TACGGCTGCAAACTGAGCCTTGAATGCAAACAAACCAACACCTGCAATTTCCTGGCTGATGCATGAAGGCCCTGACATATATACACACACACACGCACACACACACACACACACACACATACACACACACACCAGGGAACAAATCTGCACACACATAAGCCAGGTTGGTTTTAAACACAGTGGAAGATGAAGAAAGACTCGGATGACATCATTCTAGATCACCCCTCTGTAACTGATAGCAACAGTGATGTTGGCGGCAAATAAACCTAAACCACCTGACTTACTGTTATGGATGGGTGGTTGGTGGGAGGTTGAGGGGCACAGAGAGAGAGAAAGAGGATGAAAGATGTAAGGCTTCAAAACAATTCCTCATTAGCAAGAAATAAGATATCTGAAGAAGAAATAAAGACTGCTGTAGATTTATTGCATGTGTGTATGAAAGTTATTTTAATGATAACTAATCCCATAAAAAAAGAGCAAACCAAACCTTCTCTATCCTGTTGGTGGCCATTCTTCTAAAAAACGTAAATCCCAAATATTAAAAGAAGACTCCTTTCCTAAGTGCAAGAGAGTAAATTGTACATTAGATAGAGAATATTATCAGTTGCAGATTGATTAGTGTGTTAGGATTATGTGTATAGAAATGACTCAAAGTAGGCTGCAGCGCCTGCGTTTTCAAAGCTTTTGAACAACAGTGGAGCTTTATGAAATAAGCTATATCAGGCTTAGGCCACACAGATGATACTTATTAGGATCAGTTCACTGTTGAATTTGGGGTTTTTACTGGATTTGTTGAAAACTAGAAAAATGTCGAATATCTGATATCCTTTACTGAGATTGTGTTTACTGAGCAGCTGGGACTGTGGAGTATCCAAATAAATCTCAGTTTTATTGCAACTGAAATATTATAGACGGTTCCCTGTTTTGCACAAGAATAAAAAGATATTAAGCGCCTCGTTTGAAGAGCCCATTATGGGTTTTAATGGGTATAAAACGCTTTAGGTTTGAGATGGTTATGGTTATGTTAAGAGCCATTGTTGGGGTCAGCAGCTGCCAATTCTGGTGAAGGAGGCCACATTTGTAAGCAGCCTGAAAGAAAGTGCTTCTTCAAGGGTAAAACTGGAGGGGGGAAGGGGAATAAACATGCATAATGTGCTAAACTGTACTGTACAATTTGTATATGTTCATCAGCCATGCTCACCCAGATATTTTTTCATTGCTCCATATGGTCACAAACATGAGCCATATTTAGACAGAGGTCAGTAGAAATGGCGAGGGGAGGGAGCAGGAAAAGAACAGTCATGGAGAGAGGACATAAGTGACTGAGACAGGGAGTTGTAGGGCTGAGGGAAATGGCAAAGTAAAGAGCGTCAGTGACGGAGAGAGGAGAGCTGGGGGTGCAGAAGAGCACAAGGGCTGCCAAGTGAGTGGGTTTGGCAGCGTATGCGTGCACTCAAGTCCACTCTATCTAGGATGAAAGCATACTGAGGCCCTGACATCTCACAAGCTTGTAACCCTCCTTATGTGCATGAGCTTGTTTGCCAGAAGTCATTTTTATGCATGTAGTGTGGTAGAGACTATTTATAGGGCATCATTAGACAACTACTGTTTGAGGGTCAGCCTAGTTTTATCACGGGTCAACAAATTATGTAGAATATCACAACAAATGCAAACAGACTTTTAACCAGGAGTGCTATTCTTCATGGGGATAAAAGCAGTGTGACTGTAACAACAAGTCCTTGTGATGACCTTGAAAGAAAATTGGCTGGCATGGCACCCACGAAGGGCTTAAGTTGTCACCGATACGTTCAACTTAACCAAACAACCTCTTATATGCCTTATAAAGCCGTTCCAGAGACAAATCGACTCCGTGGCTCGCTGTACAGTATCCTTTCAGATTGTTATGGAGAATTCCAGCCTGTTTCTACAGTAAAGAGGAAAACATTGTGGAACATTGTGGCTAATGCAGCATGACAGCTTGTCAGTTTCATGCTCCGAGACAGAACCCAGAAAAGCTGCAAACCATCCCTTGTTTTAACCCCCCTCCTCCTCTATCTTCCTCCCCTCCCTACCTCTGCGCCATACATTTTCTGTACCTTATTTTCTCTTTGCACCAAAAACCTGATGTTTGTTTTGGAACGATGTCAATCCTTGCAGCCCTTATATCACTCACCGCAAAACTCCCTTTTCCCCCAGACCCCTCCTATTTGCTCCCCTTATTCTGTCTAGTTTTTTTACTGTTTTTTTTGTTTTTGTTTTTTTTTAACAGTAATTCACCTGCTGCTGAAAGAGGGGCTCAAGGAGGTACATGTTTTTTTGATTATTTATGATGTGCTTTGAGAACACACTAATCTCTATTAGATTTGTCCTGAGAGAGGTTGTGCGGTTTTAAGGCGAGAGGTTCGCATTAGGCTGACAGCATGGGATTCAGAGCTGAGAAAAGGAGGGGAAATGTTCTATATACTTTACATCCTTTAACAAATTTAACATGTTATCAGGGTTTAATAGATAAACCCTGCAGAAAAAAGAAGTCCTTGACATTCTTATTCTCTGCTCTTTTAGCAGGCAGTAACTACAGTTTTCTTCGTAATAGCCAATCTGATTTGCAGCATGAATAATCTATTTCAGAGCTTTAACTGAGCAGTGTAACACTGTGTCACAGATGTCTTATTATAATTTTAATTCATTCGCTTCTTAATAAAACTCTCTGAAGCGGCTGCTTGCCTTTGTTGCTATGGAGACCTAATCAGCTAACCAGAGGTGGGTGGCTGATGAATAATAATTGTTGCAAAAAAAAAAAAAAAAAAAAAAAATTACAAACACACACGTGCATAAAGAGACCTTTACGCATCCACATGTGCTCACATCTCACCCACGAAGTTCATTACATACATGGACTTTGGTTACAGTGTCAGTGTTACAGGGTGCCCCTGATTAGTGCAACTTCCTGTGTGGCCTGCAGCTCACAGACGCGGATGGGGTTTCTACGCAGCGAGGCGAGGGAGGGCTGCAAGGAGGCAAAGGGGGTAAGGGGAGGAGGCTGATAAAGAAATGGTTTGCGTATGTGTGTGTGTGGGTGTTTGTGAGACAGAGTGAGAGAGAGAGAGAGAGAGAGAGCAAGCCCCCGAGGCCTGACATGGGTTTGAGAGGCACAGCAGGGGCTCTGTCCTGCACCCCTTTACGCTGACATAGCCCCCACCCAACCCCTGCACACACATACACACGTATACAGAGGGAAACCCACTCTGATTTCCTGCTATTACGCCCCATTAAAGCAGCTGTCAGTCCAAAGCCAGATGAGAGGCTGACACAGATGAGGAAATATCTCCAGAGGTCTGAAAGCAGCCCAGAGGATCTGGACTTGCAGTGGTGTTTAGCCTAGTTTAAATCTGGCCTAAACCCAGATTACAGTTTATATTTACAGAAGTAACCATTGCACAGGCCCCAGTCCTGCAGCAAAGCTTCAATGCAGCATTTTTAAAATAGTATCTCATTCTCAGAGTGATTTATAAGGACATTGAATCCAAAACTACCAGCTTTATTATGCAAAAGAGGGTTTTTGTCCAGATATTGTAACCACACTAACTATTCTTTTTTTGCAGTATTTTTCTATCTCCATATCTGCATTATAAAATCTATTATCACTGTGTCATATCTGTCTTTAGAGTCATAATTCTGTACAGCAGATAGAGGACATATGTGTATTTTATGACCTGTTTTTGACCAGTTTCTAAATTTCTAAAGCTAACACATTAGTTGCTTTACATTCTGTGAAACTATCAACAAGTTTTGACATATGAAACATCTATGCAGAAAATAGTTTTCATTCATACCTTTCATCCAAAAAAAAAAAAATTAAAACTAATAACAAGGATTTAAAGTTTGAGGGGAAAATGTCTCAATTTATGTAACAGTTTAATTTCGACCCCCAGTGTCTACAAACAAAATATTTCCTTAGCTTTCTTGTCCTTTTAATCGAATTAATTAACTAACATATTTGAAATATAAATATATATTTAAAAATGCAGCTTAACTATATCCATAGCCAAATTAAGCTGATAGAGGCCCTTACTGACCTTCGCTATAAAGAACAGTCATTTAATTTCTACTCCAGCATGCAGAAACCAAACAGTACTGCAGAGCAACAAAAAGTAAATTAGCAGCAATACTGATAAAGGATTTCATTTTGGGGGCTATAATACCCCAAAAGGTCCTCTGAAAAGAGCTTCTCGCTAGTGAACTCAGGGGCACCCTGAACTCATGTCTGAGTTTCGGCTGTTAATCGAACCACAAAGGGTATTAGAAAATGTTATTGTGGGCTTATGATGGACATTTGGCACCAATTTCTGACCTTTAAAACACTAGGCAATAAATTACATTTTAGAGCAAATATTTTTCAGATGCCTTGATGATAAAAAAAATAACCGTTGCAGTGTTGCAGTTCTATTATGATGAGATGATGCAACATTGCCGAGGTTTTCTCTGTGTTAATTACAGAGGAAGAAAAGAAGCAATCTAACAAATGATCAGTTAATCAGTTAAAACAGTTGAGGTCTTAAAGCTCTGACTGTAAGTCAACTAAATCTGTCCTACTCATTACCATTTTTGGAGATCTAATACTCTGACATGTTTAAATATCCATATTTAAAACCCTCTCTGTGTCTCACAGTGACGAGTTGCCGTGTGGAGGTAAATTCTGAAGGAGCATTTCACAGGAGGCGGGTTGGTAAAATATTATGGTGCGGCAGAGCAAACACAAAAGTCTCCATTTTGGGGAAAAAATGAGCAAAATGACTGGCAGCTGCTAGACATGCATAAATAAACAGAGATCTATGTGTGTGTGTGTGTGTGTGAGTAGGTGAGTGTGGTGTAAAAGGAAGATTATGTGTGCAGATGTGTTTTGAGCACCCCTGCTAATGTCCATTTAAAAGTTTCACATTTATGTTTTTATATTTCATATTGCATGTTTGTCCATGTGCAGGTATCTGTCTCAGGGTGTGTTTTCAGTTTGGACATAAGCCACATTCACATCAGTAACATGCTGACCAAGCACTCGGGGCGGTCTAATTGCTGGTCTGGAGGCCTGAGGGTCTGGGGTGGAGGACAACTAATTGCTGGTGATTATAAACCTCAGAGCAGTGACTTGGTGTCAGGTTTTGATCAGACAAACACCAAAGCTCACTCACAGCTCCATGCACTCACACACACACACATACACACAGTGGTAAGCACAAATTGGCACGTGTGTCCATACAATTAATACAGCAGCTCCAGGCTACTGAACAGAATTGTATCATACCGATGCTGCTGTGAACCCCATTTAACCTCATACTACCAAACTCTCTCACACACACAGACATGCACACATAATATACCTCCCTCTCGCTATTTTAACACAAAAAGAACACACATAAACACACAAAAAAAGGAATTAAAAAGTCTGAGTGAAAACATCACACAAGCTTTCTTCTTCCAACTTTCCGCATAATAAAATCACATACTGCTGGAAGAAGAAAGCTCCAGCTTATTATTGTTTTTGAGAATGACAGATAGATTTACATTTAAGGTTTAGTTAGCAATTATTATTGTTTTTTTAATCAGTGTATTTACTAGGTTTGATTCTCTGAAAACTACATAACGAGGTGATATTTGGCTTTAATATATAAGACAAATCCTTCTGTTTTCAGGGTTTAAATGTACTAAGGCATCATAGGATAGAATAGAATAAAATAGAATAGAAGTTAGCATTTCCCTCTGTGTTGGATGTCCACGTTTTTCTTGCACTTAAGCCGTGTTTGCCTATAGGGACTGATTAAATCCGGATAGCTACACACAAACTGGCATTTCCGCTAATTTCCGTTTACATCACGTGTCCCTCAGGCTGATAAAACAGTTACCCGCGCGCATCGTGGGACGTGTTGCATTCATTTTTGTGTTGCTCAAGACTGCGGCGTGTACAGAAAGTGAGTTCACCAACTTTAAGGACATAAATATTGGAAAATTCAGCGCGCAGTTACACAACACAAAATGCGACACAGCGCGCTGGAAATGCATAAATAAGCAAAAATAAACTCAAGCAGCTTTAACTTTAATTTGCCTTTTAAAATCTGACATGAACAAAGCACATGCTCAGTAACACTCTCCTTTAAATAGCGTAAGACCTCATGCAGCCTACAACATTTTAAACATTTTAGGGAAATTTTCCCAGACTGCAGCGGTCCGGTTTTTTTCCCTTGAAGTAGGCCTAGCTGCTGAAAATGTTGTGTTTTGGATAGCCATAACAAAACTGCGACTCTTTCAGCTCTAAACTGTAGGTAAAGGCTTTTATTTTGTTACACACTTTCAGTTTTTGAAAAGGCCTTTCAAGAATACATGAGGCAACCCACATCCATACTTCAATTTCAAAGGATAAGCTGCACAGTTGTGTGTGTGTGTGTGTGTGTAACAGAAAGAGTGAGGGGGCGGACGTGGTATTTTGAAAAACACGGCCATAAACTTACCCTACCTGAAATAATCCATTTTACAGAAGATCTCTTTGTTTTTGATGTAGCAGCTGCTGTGCTGACGTAGTGACGTCCTGCACACTGAACACTCCAGACAGCGCACGTGCCAAATCAGGTTGTTCACCTGCAAAGAGACACCAACCGTGTCAAACACACACTGATGATATAACGCTGCATTAAAGACTTGGGGTGTCTTTTTGTGGTGACTAATGACTCTGTCATACTTTGTAACCCATTGACATGCGTTATGAACGCGCCTGCGCAATTCCGATCAATTATGATCTTATTTTGAACGTTCCCGAGAGAGATCGATCAAGTTTTTATCTCCTTTTTATTTATATTATATCAATAATTAAATAAATAAAATATAATTACCTATAAAATTTGTCTCACAGTTTATATCCATTTAGGAAAATAATGCTGAAACTATAAGACGGTATCGTCTAAATATTTATATACTGCAGCTTATCTTAGATGTTATCGTAATTTCATAATATGCCTTTAGACATTTTGTTTCCCTAGAAAATATTTTATTTCCAATTAAAATATTATATCAAATGCTAAGGCATCCTAACAGGGCCTAACTAATATTTTCTCAGACTGAGCGCAGTATTGTTAACTGCAGTTTTAACCTTTTACCAAAATAGAAAAAAATAATTTTGGAAAGCTTACAGACCGCAGAGCCATCCCGCTTGTATAATTATTTATAGTGAGAGAGATCACGGAGGCTACTTTGTATTTGTGTTAATATTAAGATATATTTTTCGTTGATGACTGCATTCTTAAATTTTGTTTAAAAAAACATAATTTATTGTTACCATCTAATTTTTTTATGTTTTCATTGCAGTGTAAAATAAGCAGTCACGACATGTAACACTAGAAAAAGATTTTATATTATTTTTCTAACACGAGGCTAATTAAGGAAGACATACAGTTGCTGCACACAAGAGATTTTAGTGCATTTGAGATCGTATAAATTAAATCTATTCAGAGTTTACAAAAATATTCTTCACATATCATCTTTCAGTCATTTGTAAAAAAAAAAAAAAAAAGATGAGAAAAAAGAGACGATTGCACAGAAACTATCGTTTCAAAAGAAAAAAATATTTCTTCAGTGTTAATAATTTTAACCGCAAAATTAAAAAATGTTTTATAGCCTAAATAGTTGTTATGTATACAGTTAAATATTTGAATGAAATAACAGTCACGGTATTTCACTTGGTAACTGCTTTCCTTTGAGCTATCTGTCCTGCAGACGGAGAACAAAGTAGTCAGATAATGAACTAATGAGCTTCACACTTCCTGACAAAACACACACACAGTCGCGCGCGACCGAAGACTGTTTTGGGTTGGAAACACACGAGCGCACGCGACAAGGCACGGCGTCCTGGCAGTGAGGCTGTAAAACAGCAAAAGAACCAAAACATCCCTGTTGTGACTGTCTGCGGTCTCCCAAACACAGAGTGCCGTTTAATCTCTGTTTCCTGAAATTTTACGGTGGAGATAACATCGGTTAGATTTAGACACAAGTCGCCTCTTGTATCTTTTCTTGTTCTTCATGTTGGCTACAAAATGATAACAGTTTCAATTCACCTATAAGATATATATTAAGGTTTGTTTCAGATGTTATTGCCACTTTTTTTTTCTTCTTCTGCTTTCAATTTGAAGTTTTATTTGCGCCATTTTTTTTTTCCTTAAAACCTCATCGTCCAACTCCAAAATGCTTTAAATTCCGTGCAAACTTACAACAGGCCTGTCTAATCCAAAATAAGACCAGTGTCAACACAGCATCCTCCTTCGTTAGCTCCTGGTCGACTTGTGCAGACGAGATATTTTTGTCTGCTAATGGCGGCGTAAACAGTGTAAACAAACAAACGCCTCCAGTAGAAAACAATTTCTTTCCTAAGAAGACGTTTCAGCCTTTTTAGGTCGAAAAGTATGGCGGGCCTCTCACCTTCAGCAAGTATCTGTCCAGGATCTCCAGACCGCAGCTCGCGCACAGGTTCTTCCCGGTGGACGGCACCGAGCTGGTGGTGGAGGTCGGCGAGCACACGGAGGGTGTGGACGGAGTGCTGGGAGAAGAGCGAGTGTCCTCCCGCTCCATGTTGGACCGCTGGGATTCTCCGTCCGAGTGAGACTGCAAGAGGGCATCAGCACAGCTCAGAACAAACACACATACTGATCATCCTCATGAGCACAGTGACAGTTTGCAGATGTCGCCATTTTCATGATGTGGTCTATTGCAACGCGCGCATAATTCACAAATTTAAAATGATCTGTGATCCTGTATCTATTTCTCCACATGCCATGAATGCGCACGGGCCAAACGGTCATCTGCTGCGCGCCATCGGCGCACTGAATGAGCCTTTTATTTTATAAAAGCATAAACAGGCAATAAAGCTCTCACCATTGGTGTGTGTTTAGAGTCCACACTGCAGCGCGAGGCTCCCGGTGTGCTCTGATGCTCGGTAGAGATCACCTACAAGAAAACGGTCAGTAAGCGGCAGGTCTTCATCACTTTTCCCTTCTCATCATCAGCTGAGAAATCCTCAGGAGACATTTGCGGACAGCTCTTTGAGGCTACTCCTATATAAAGTAGTCCTGACAATAAACCCCGGTTAAATCTGTTAAAAAGGCCCCCCCTGCAACAAAAGGCACGTTTTAATGAAGCTATTTCAAATTGGATTGATTTTTCCCTGCCCTTAACCCATGCCTCTCAGAATAATAGTATTTTCGTCGCAATCCAGGACACGAGAGTGGAGTGGAGGGGGGGGGGGACTACCTGTAATTACAAATAGCTTGAAACGCCGGGGATAAGAGGGACCCGGAGTGTCAATTTCAACTGTCAATCAGAAAAAGGCAACGGGTCATCCAAAGAATTGCAAATTTGATTTTTAATGGCTGTAATTAAAATCTAATTCTCTTCACGCGAATTGGCAGCGCTCGAGAGGCTCGCGGACCGCAAATCACGCTATTCATAACAGAGAGGCGCGTGCCCCTTCACAGCGGCTGGCGCGTGCAGCTGATCTCAGTACACACAAGCCGTGATTCTTGTGACATCACAGAGAGACAAAACCAAAGTCACGCACGATGCTGCGGGCTCCAAATAAACTGCGCGTTTTTGCCTCCGCAGATACCGTCCATCCGCTCAGTAAGAAGATAAACTATTTCACAAATGAAAAACTGCAGCCTAGTATAGCATCCTTATTGCGCATACCACTAACGCTAAGTCATTTTAAACCAACAAAAAAAGGCCCAAACACTGCATTTCCAAAATGTTAGTACCTGCTTCGTTGGAATTCCTTCGGACAGAATTTTATTTCCCTCTGAAAGAGGGGACAAAACTTCATTTTTCCAGTACATGAACCCCTGGAGTCTCACAGCGTACAGTGTCTCCAAACTCGGTGCCTGGGATCAGGGGAAGAGTCGGCGATGGGCGTAAAAAAACTTGTATCCGTACCATGCATGGAGTGCAGCGCACAGTTTTGTTTGTTTAAATGTTTCTCTCTTTAAAACGCAACGGCGATCTGACACAACAGTAATGCAGCTGTGCAGCGGCGAGGAGATTTGCTTGCTGCTCCTCAGAAAGCCTTATTCAGAACACAAAGATTTCTTGCTTTCCTTGTTTCCCCCGTCTCTCTCTCTCTCTCTCTCCTTTTTTTTGATCAGGAGTCTGACCACAGGAAGTGAATCAAATTGAGGCAGCTTGTAAAACTCCAAAAAGCTTCAGAGGTTCAGGAGAGACCTGCGGGGCTGCAAAGGCGACCAGAGCGCAACAAGCAGAGAGCCTGAGTGTCTCTGCAGAGCTGTAGTGAAAGTTTGTGCGAGTCTCTGGCCTGCCTTATAGTTAAAGAAGGGGGAGGGTGAAGAAAGAGTTTCATATGCGTGAGAAGGCTGGACGCAGTTTGGAACGGTTATGACTCCTCAAAGCTCCGCTGGTGTATGTTTGATATCTCAGACATTTATAGCAGCAGCCAGGGAAAAAAAGTAAATTATAGTTGTTTATATAATTGCCATTTATTTGCTACTGGAAGTGTAAGGCTGGTGTTGCCCGTGGACAACAACGCAGCAATTAACGCACACATTTGCGCATGTAAATAAAACTTTTATAAACGGCGATTTTTGTGTATATTTAAACAAGAGCATATCTATACTCTTCTTATTTTAAACAAGAAAAATAACGATTATTAAAAACGCAGAAAGCAATTATCAGACTGGATTTAGTTAAATTCCATAATGCAACATATAATTCAATTAATAGTCTAATTTTTATGGCTATGCTCTTAGTTATTTAAAGATCAATTAATATTAGGATTTAAGGCTTCCTGTATTCATATATAATTGGATGAAGTCAAAATACCTACATTAAAAAATAAAAATCAATTCGTTGTGTAAAATTAAGGTAAAATACATGTATATTTAACATATATCTGGAGAACAAATACACACGATTTACAGATTTTTTTTTTCTTTTAAAACTGGGGTTATATTTAAATCCATATAGACCAATGTTTTTTTTTTTAGACTAAATCCTAAAAACGATTGTGGAAAAAAAAAAATAGAGCAATATATGCAGACTATAGGTGCTGATGCAGCTGAAACTAAACGCTCACAGAAACTCAGGGAGTCTTTTCAACAAAAGGGTGAGCTTTATAATTACAGGATATGTTTGAGCCCACACTGGTTTAGATCGATATGTCAATCATCCCGCTTTCCGCAACGAATCCACGATTATCTGTAAATCTATACTTCAGGAATTATTCCATCAAAATTATCTAGACTTAAAAAAAAAGAAAAGAAAATCCAACTTGATTCCGGAGGAACAGTGTTTTCATGAACTAGAAAGGATATTTTATCCAATGGGCCTTTTATTGAAAACAGATAAATACAGGCAATGAAAATTAAAAAAAAAAAAATGCTGTAATGGACTTCACAAATATTCTGTAGCCGGATGAATGATTTTACAGCAACAAACAAATCCCATGAAGAGCTGAGTGAAGTCAAGAGGTAGGATTTGTTCCATCGGTCTGCACGAAATTGTGCCCTTCCGTCTTCTACAATTAAGTCTACTGCGGGTTGTAGACCAATGGTTGCTACTTGGTAACCTCACAAAAACACTGGTGCTGCTGCAGAAACGACCTCTGGCTGGCAAATTCACACATCAGCCAATCGAATCCAGCCTATAAATTTCATCTTTTTCACCTTGTTTTAAAAAGGCCAATATGACAGCACATGAAAAGCAGTAACACACTTTATAATAAAACAAAACATGTCCACATTAAAGCTTCATACAAAAGGCCTGTAAAATATTATAAATATTTACAGGAAATGCACAAAAATAATAAACTATTTAATATTCATCATGTCTGGGGGAAAACGGAGCCTCAGATGCTACGATAACTAAGATTATATGATTATTATAATGTTGGTATATACATACATACACACACACACACACACACACACACACATATATATAGATGTGCTTTCTGGTTTTGAAATAAATTATTTGATCCATGATGGATAATGGCTTGCCCTCTCAATAACTGCTAGCTTAACAAACTCCTTAAAAAACAAAAAGTAAGCGCTGTGAAGTGAGAGGGTTACATGTGATAAAGACGGTGAGCTATTTTTGACAACACAAAACAAAATACTCTATTTTAATAGCAACACAGAACATCTATAGCATGAAAAACACATGAGAGAGGTGATTTTTTACCTTTTAATTGACAATTTTAAATAACAAGAATGGGACCAGGGTTAGATCTAAACACTACGCAAAAGTCAGTAAAAACAGTCATATAAAATTAGATCCAAGAAAAAAAAAAGCAAAACCCAGGAGGAAAAAATAACAACCACACACACAAAAAAAAAAATAAAAAAAATTAAAATTAAAAACAATA
>VUQI01061379.1:28229-40559 GCA_015106735.1 Paratilapia polleni
AACACCACTGGCTGAAATGCAGCCCCCAAACCATGACAGAGCCTCCACTATGTTTTACAGATGGCTGTGGACACTCACTGTTGTACCTCTCTCCTGACTTCCTCTGTACAATATTGATGAAAATTTGAACCAGAAATTTCAAATTTGGATTCCTCACCGTTGCCTGTTCCCACTGATTTTCAGTCCAGTTCTTGTGTAATTTGACACACCTCAACCTTTTCTCCCTGTTTCACTTACTTAAGAATGGCTTCTTGACAGCCACCCTTCCATTGAGACCATTTCTGATGAGGCTTCGGCGAACAGTAGATGGATCAATTGAAGGGCCAGATGCATCTCTCAGGTCCTGTGTCAGGTCTTTGCTGGATTTTTTTCCCTATTACTTTTCAGATGCTGTTCCTCTCTGTAGATAGTCTTTTAGGCCTACCAGATCTTCTTTTATCCTCCATTTGTCCAGTTTCCTCAAGATTTTTTTTAAGGACACACTGCACACAGTGCTGAGATATGCCAAGGTTTCAGCTAATAACTCTTTGGGAATCACCTTGTTGGTGCAAAAATACTATTTTATGTCTGTGAAACTGTTATCTTTGGTGTTTTTTGTAGATTCAACTAGAGAAATGGGAACAAATTATGTGTTTTTGTGACAGGATGCTAGTAACAAAGTGCCTAAAGATACAATTTAAATTAGTTCTTTACTAAGTTTTCTGTTATGTGTAGACACAACACTGGTTCATCCTTGAGTTAGGGGTCTTTTTTTTGCTTGAATAATTCATAGGTCAGTGTTAAGTGGCTTAACAAACAAACAAAAACTTTTCTCTGAAAATGATCAGGTACGAGAACTGGACTGAAAAAACAAGTGAAAAAGCAGCCAATGTCCAAAGTCTGGCTCCTTGGAAGCAAAATTTAAGAAATGAGAGGTGACTCAAGACTTTTGCACAGTACTGTATTTTCAAATGATTTCAACTGATCCGAGCATGCTCTGAAAAATACAACTCAAAGGAATAAAAATATCACCCTCTCAGAATTAATTAGTCAGATATCATCTTTTGTAATAAAATGTATTTATTAAGCTCCATGGCAGCTTAAACAAGGTTTTATTCATTGTAAATTCTGAAAGCAGTTTGTGGAGTTGAATCATTTGGCCTCGTGCCATCAGCACCTTGCATCTCAGGTCCATATTGCTGCTCTGCAGGGAGTTTGGCTTACCCAGACAAACAAAGGGAGTACTGCGTGCTATCCTGGAGTTAATTAATCTTCCCAATCAGCAGCGGGGGCCACGGGCATTTCTCTTGTTTTCCCTCCATACTGTGAAGTAGTGGGCTATTTAAGAAGAAGCAGAGCAGAGCAGGGAAAGGGGAAGGAAACGCCTGTCTAGACGCCCACCAGAGCTGCGGCCCGTACATTCTCCAGCAGCCCCCACAGGCGTACAAACACACCCCCTCACCCTGAAAACCTACCTCCTCTTCATCACAACATATGCAGCGATCTGTTTAACATTCAGACATTCAGCAGCAAAAACATTCCTGGACAAAAACGGACTAACAGAAAGATGCTTGCATGTGCATAAGATGCAGTGTCAAGTGAGGCAGAATCATAATGAATACAGACAGACTCCTCTGGGTGTCGAAGCCTCTACCAGCTGCCACCCAAACATCAACTGTGTATTTAAACATGCTTACACACACGCACACAAACACACACACACACACACACACACAGCTCCAGACTGACACAGAAAGAGTAAACAGGGCAGGTGAGTGAGGAATGATTTCTGCTCCTTAGCAGAGCAGGTCTCCGCGCCTCACTGCCTCTCTTTCACACACCCAGCCCCGTCTGCTCAGTCTCAGCTTGTGACACACACACACACTCTACCTCACATAAAGGCAATTTATTGTGTGTCCTTGTATGATTGATTAACTGTGTGCGTAGAGGGTAAAAACCAATGCCTCAGGTTCATACCATTAATTACAGCTACCATAGATCGGACACTAGTTGCCACTAAAACCATCAACAAAAGATGCTCTTCATTAAAGTGGCGTTTTCACACATTTGTGACTGGAAACATTGGAGAACTGCAGATTTAATTCCTAAATATGTTCGCTAGGGGACAGTCTATATATATATACCGTCACAGTAGTAGATTCAGCTCTAATGTAGTCTGAGTTGTATTTCTATAAAAACGTGAACAGCTAAGAGACCTGCAGTCATTATTAAGAGGTTAAAGTTCAAGAGTGATAGATATAAATGAAGAGAAGCTACAAGCCTGCCTGAAACCAGAAGTGGATTTTTTTTTTCTTACTCACTCTGTGATTTTGGGATCGATGTTTCCTATCCACAATCGGTTTCCATCACGGGCCGTGCTCTCTGAAATAATAGAGGCGTTTTCCACTGTCTCTGCTGCTGACGACATGTGTAATCTGTGGGATAAAAGAGGTAAAAGGCAAAAGGTTAAAGTTAGTTTATTTTTTTTCCTTTTTATAAGTGTGAAGTTGTTTTGAGTCCTGTGCATGCAACTTTATGAACACAGACACACTCAGCAGTCGTGCATTTGCTATCCACCCGCCCTCGGCTTTGAAGTCACCTGCCTGAGGAGATAAGGCAAGAGCAATCAGCAGCTTCTTTTATATCATTTTATAAAACACATTTTTAGAGATTTGCTTTAATGTGCCATCACCTTTTGCACTTCTTTGTTCTTGTTTAATCTCAACTTTCCCTCAGTTTCATCTAATCTCGTTTGGCCTTACAAAAAAAAAAAATAATCAGAAGATATCTGGCCACCTGTTAGACAAACTGTATGCTCAACCAAATACAGACATTCAGCTGTATCACTTAATCAGATCTTTATTAAAGGAAAGTGCCGAAGATGGGTCAAAAAGTAAAGCCTACACTCACAAGTGGCAGATAAACAGCGTCCACATTAACTGTAACACAGTTGAAAAGTGTCACAAATAAACAATTTTTTCCAATATGTGTACAAACGCTGTGTCAGTATATGTTTCCTTATAAGGGTTTTAAACAGAATCAAGAAACGATGTGGCTGAGTTACTTTCTTGCAGTGTCAAGTAAAGACCTAGTTCCTGAAAACCTAAAATAAATGAATAAAAAGCAGAACTCTGGCTCCGCTTTTGGGGGGAAAAAACTAAAAAGCTGACAGGCTAAGGTTAGCTGAAAAAACTGATCGACGGACTTTTGTTCCTGAATTGCGGGACGTGTTCGGATACATAGGCCTATATAGTAAAGTTAAACCAAACTCAGTCATCCAGGCGGTGAGATGTCTGGTGAAGATGAGCTAAATCAATCCGTTATGGAAGAGCGGTGGATTGTAGCAGTTAGCTTAGAGAGTTTCCGTTTACCTCGTTGTATGTCAAACTTCCTCTTCTTTGGCGACTTCTTCGAATTGATTTACCACTGCTCCCACTTTCGGGATGACTCGGATGCGTCAAAACGTAATATTAATCATTTCAAATACTGATTTCCTTCTACATAAGAGACTAGCTCTGAGGATAAACAGTCACCCCGCTACCGTCTGACAACAAAGGCGCAGGATTATGTCGCAGTTTGTTTGAGTGTGCGCGGAGTCCAGTGGAAGCACTCGGTTTAATATTTGGTATCTCCCAAGTCATTCTCTCAAAGGCTTCGAGCAACCTCTTAGTCAGTAACCCCGCCCAGTCAGTGTAACCCGTCAAGATTAACAAACAGCTACCAGGTGGCCATAACATATAGGCTCGTGATGATGACGAAATAGATGTCAAACGTGTCTTCCCTGATGTTTTCCGTTCAAGCTAACATGCTTCTGTGAAGACGTTTTGTAGTAAGTGCAAATTTACAGTTGAGGTTTGTGTTTTCCTGGGCTGTAGATGAAATTAACGGTAGCACTGTGTTGAACAGCTTAGGCTTTGTGGTTTATTTTGCCCACATAAGTATGGAAAGAAGATGAGTGAAGAAGTGTAGTGTGCACACCCCCGGACTCACCGACCTTCACACCGCTTCAGTTACAAAGTGTTACAGTTAGTTAGCCTAAATGTGTGTGGATTTATATTAATATGAATTATTGGTATCAACAGTTTTGACAGTTGCACTGAGTCATCCTGGTGCTACTTGCAGCACTGAAAAGTATAAACAAATTAAAAATATAAAAGTACATAGGTATCATGTTATGTTGCACAAGTGATGTTCCTCATAGAGGACTGGAGGGCACTAAGATGAACAATTGAACTGTCATTTTTCACTTTTACAATATGTTTCTGATTAATTTCTGTTTGTGTTGATTCATTATGAAGGTAGAAGTGTCCAGTCAGTAAAACTAATGACCATATTGTTGTATTTTGTCCTTTTCTAGATAGAAAACTACAAAAATATCCATTTAAGTACAAGTGTAACCACAAGACAGCTCCACTTAAACATATACTTACTAGTGTTACCTATATACACTCACTGGACACTTTATTAGGTACATCTTGCTAGTACTGGGTTGGACGGTGAACTGGTTCAAGAAACCGGTTTGAGATGATTTGAGCTTTGTGACATGGTGCATTATCCCATCAGAAGATGCGTACACTGTGGACATAAAGTGATGAACAACAATACTGGGGTAGGCTGTGGTGTTTAAATGATGCTCAATTGGTACTAAGGGGCGCAAAGTATGTATGTTGCAACAAGGCAGGATGGATCCATGCTTTCATGCTGTTTACTCCAAACTGTGACCCTGCCACCTGAATGGTGCAGCAGAAATCGAGACTCATTAGACCAGGCAACGTTTTTCCAATCTTCTGTTGTCCAATTTTCGTGAGCCCGTTTGAACTGTAGCCTCAGTTTCCTGTTCTTAGCTGACAGGAGTGGCACATGGTGTTGTCGTCTGCTGCTGTAGCCCATCTGCTTCAAGTTTTCACGTGTTGTGTGTTCAGAGATGCTCTTCTGCATACCTTGGTTGTGACAAGTGGTTATTTGAGTTACTGTTGCCTACCTATCAGCTCGAAGCAGTCTGGCCATTCTCCTCTGGCACCAACAAGACATTTACATGCAGAGAACTGCTGCTCACCGGACCAGCCCATCTGGCACCAACAACCATGCCACGTTCAAAGTCACTTAAATCACCTTTCTTCCCCATTCTGATGCTCAGTTTGAACTTCAGCAGTTCGCAGTTGCTGCCATGTGATTGCCTGATTATATTTGCATTAACAACTAGTCTACTTAACAAAGTGGTCGGTGATTGTCAGTGCTGAGAGTGCTGCTCTCCTAGAAGCTATCTCCCTGTTTTTAATTTCTCTGTTTGTACTTCTTTGATTCCTCTCCTTGCATCCTCATTTATCCCACCACAGACACGAGTGGGGGAGGTGAGGAAGAGACATGAGGAGAGAGGAGTCCTTACCTCATTTTAAAGCCATGTCATTTAAGTATGATGTGTGGCACAGCTGAATTATAAATTGTTTTATAAATAGTTTTGTTATAGCCCAACTGCTACTGTATTTCATTATCTCAGATGTAACAGTGTTCATGTTGTTTTTTTATATTTGGGGCTACTTTTAATTACATTTACAACATGGCACAATGTGTTGGGATATCATACCCTCTTTTAATCACTCACAAATAGTGAAGAGCAGAAAGTTTGATCACGCAGTTGATCATCTTAAATTATTGAAACAACTAGCTGCTTAAAGAGTCCTTCTCCCGCCTTGGTTTGTATGTTGCAGCTGTGTGCCACACCTATTTTGTACACTAATGGTAAAAACACTTTCACAAAGGATGCACTTGTGCTTCCTTGATTACAAAGTGTGGAAGTGAGACATCCTTCAACATGGCGTACTGAGATTGATTTCCAGGTCAGAGGATGGAGAATGGAGGAGTCGAGGAGGCACAAATTAGAGAAATGAGAAAAGCTTTGTGAGACTGTCCTTAAGCATCTTTTTCTGCATTGTATTCTGCTAAACGTGTAATACCTTTGATAGGCTGATCAACTGTTAATATCAGCCCTCTGATATATCGGTAACACGTTAAAGGTGTTACCATGTGCCGAAAAGAGGAGATTTCAGTTTGAATTGATCAAATCAAATTAATCAAACCAGTAATAATATCAAACATTTGCTGGTCCTGGCTTCTAAAATGTGAGGATATTTTGCTATTTTGGTGTTATAAACAATGTAATGTGACTGTAATTGGACCAAAAAGAAAGGCATTTTTGGGATGTGACCTTGGACTCTGGAAAGTTTAGCTCATTAATGTTTATAATTTCTAGGACTTTATTATACACTTAATAGTTATTGAAAAACAGAACAAAAAAGAGTGTTTGATTGCAAATGAGAAAAATGATTGAACAGTTTGAGGAGGCAGAGGCATGCAGAACATCATCAGATATTCTGTAGTGTTACTTTCTGCTGAGGCTGTAGAGCAAAAGGAGAGAGCATGCGGGTTCACCAGCTGGCTTCTGCTGCTGGAAGAAGCAGGGTGTGTCTGCAGCTGCTGCTGCTGTGTGTGAAATCTACAGGACATGAGACTACAGTATCCCACTGAACACCTGTGCTTCACTTTTTCTGCTCGGCTGCCTCCTTAAAGAGATCTGTCACCGTCCCACATCTCGCCCCATCATCTCTGCCACATTGTGGCGTGTCACATCAGCTTGTCGGGAAGTTTGCCAGCCATGGATGCCTGTTATGGGTTTGTGGTGGTTCACTGTCTAGCCTAAATATTGCCACTGGAATACGCTTGGATTTTGGTTAATATCTGGAGTCAATGTTGTACTGACAATGGGGATTAGTGGTACAGCTGGAGATACAATGGAGCACAGTGGGATCAGTGTTGTGTCTGGGATTTTGTTCTGTTAGAGACAAATCACACACAATGGCTTGTTTAAAGCTCATTCTGATACAACCCTTGACTTAAAATGTTAAATTTAGCTGTTCAGACTCATCTTGCCGCAGGATGGTATGTTTCTCCTCACAGCTCGCAGTTATAAATACACGATGCACAATAGAAGATGTCAGTCAGGCAGCAGTCCACCGCAAGCTGTTCACAGCCACTGACTGTGAAAGACAGGCTTTAGTGTGTGTTTGTGTCTGGGGGCTTAAATATCTCAGTGTTTTTCTGCACTTGTGTGTGCACACTGAGGGTCAGTGACACAGTTCACAGTCAAGAGCCTGTTTGCGAGTCGGGGTGTGATTTGTCCATAGAAAGGCAGGGGCTGCTGTCATATTGTTGTGTTTTTGAACGGGAGGTTCCCCCCTCAGGAATGCCCAGGTGACTGTGCATGGGCTGAGATAATAGTTAGCTTTATCCCACAGATTTAAGAGAAATGGCATGTTTTTAAGTGTGTGAGTGTAACTGAATGTAACATAGGTGGTAGAGCTGATTGTTGAAAGCTTCACAGCAACAGTGATGTGTGGCTGGATTTACAAGAATCACTTTTTCAGCCCTCTCTGTTCTGCTTTGAGAGAAATTGTGGTCAAAGGCATAGTCTGTAATTCAAGTCAAATTATTAATTTCATTGGAATACCAGAAAAATAAGAACCTTTGATTTTTTGGATTTTCTGTTGATTAGTAATTTTTAGTTTGTAGTTTCAAGAATTTCTTTTTCATAGGCTTTTATCTCCATTTCATAGACTAAAAAAGTCCTTGGTTATTTAAGAAAATAGTACATTTCACTGATTGTTATTTGGAGGGATGGATGATATATTGGCTGTCATTGGCCTTGCTGACTGATATCAGCATATCTCTAAATATGGTGACATTTTCTGATGTCAGTGGCTGATGTTTTTGTGTTGTGTCACAACAATTTATTGTTGCCTCATGTTCAAAGATAATGACGAAGCTTTCTGAATGTTTATTTTATTTTAAAGGGACAATGCACATTAATTAACATGAGCACTTAGGCTCATCACACAAGTCACTCAGGCTAATTTTTTTTATCTGCAGCCGCTGGCAGGTTGATGGATGGCATTTATTAAGAGTGAAAGAAAACCAAAAACTAGGTACATTATATGGACAAAAGTACTGGGCCACCCACACTCTACCTACCTACAGCCCAGAATGGCACAATTGGTATTTCCCTAGATCCAAGTGTAGTTGAAAGGGTTTCTACCATCAAAATTCAAATGCAGAAATTGAACCCTCTGTCATTATTTAATGAAGTCTTTTATATGGTGGTTAAAACTGAAGTCCCCGGTACGTTGTTAATAATCAGTCAAACAACAGAAAAAAAAGCTTGATTTAGAAACATTTTGGTAATGTAGTAGATCAGCTGTTTATCAAGCAAACAGGGGTGAATGATCTCATTATGTATATACCAGCAGACTATAGATTTACCATCTGTCAGAGCTCTGAGGCATATGAGGACATTCTGGTCAGTTTCTCAATTTATTTTTCAGAAAATATATTACCTCACTATACTGTGTATGCAGCTATGGAAATATGGGATTACATTTATAGTAGATGAGCTTTTCATCCCTATCACCACTCACATGCTCACATGTATCAGGTTTAATGAATTTAGCAAAAGCAGCAAATACTAATATTCCACCTGCAAGTCAATCCCAATTAATCAATTTTAATATACTTGTAATTTCATATGGTCAAAAATATAGGCTGAAAAAGAGATTTTTACAAAGAAAATGTACCATGTGACAGATTAGTAGGTTGTATTATTTTTCTTCTAGTTACATTTTTGTCAGAAATTATCTTGTATTTGCAGAGGTGAACCAAGACTGTGATGTTAGAAGAAGATGAAGGCCTACCTCCTGCTGGCTGATATGAGCCATTACCTCATTTTGATTAATATTTCCAGCTGTGCTTGCAGCTGTTTTTCTGACTGATTTGTGATCTGTCAAATGTAATCACATGTTGCCCTTCCAAACTCAGCTACTTGTTTTAGCAGCTTTTTTAAAATTTTTTTTTTATTAAAATTTACACTCTCACTTTTCCCTTTCTGTGTGTTGACAGTTATGGCTTTGAATCATCTGAGCCTGCTTCGGCCTCTCCTGTGTCAGCCCCTGCTGCGACACATCAGGTCTCCACTCATGGTCACATCCAGAGTCAGTCTTAGGCCACTTCTGGGTCCTGATACCATCCACCACCCTGCTCCTGCTGCTGTGTGCACCCGGCTCTATGCCACCAAAAAGGCAAAAGGTCAGTGAGGAGATTACCGAAGTTCACATGTGTGCAACCTCCACGATTCTGTTGGTGCAAACGTGATGTTATTTATCTACATGAGTCTCCACTCTTCCCTCAGCTCTTTCTTTTTTTCTCTTGTTTAATCTTCCAAGCCAAGGCAAAAGGCCAGTCAGCTAAGGTGAACATTAATTCAGCTCTGGTGGAAGACATCATCAGTCTGGATGAAGTGAAGGAGGACATGACCGCTGTTCTCGATTCGCTCAAAGATGACTTCACACGCAACCTCAGCATCCGAACCTCGCCAGGTAGTCAGCTTATCGCACTTTCTTTTTTGGACTCTGCCCTTCATTCCTCGTTGTTTCAGTACAGAGTACAAAGTAGAGAACACAGAGTTACCAACAAGGCAAATGATGACTGAATACATTACCTCTCAAGTTAAAAGAAAATTTCAAACATCACAAGGTGTACGCACAGTCCAGACTGAAAGCATTAAGACAGTTACACACGTGGCTGCTAAATGTTTAGCTGTGTGTGTCTTTCACTATTTGTTTGTGCACAGAAAAGCTCACAAGTGGCTCATAGTTGGCTGAAAGTTACTATTTAGATTGAAATGAAGTCATACAGAGGGTGCCACAAAAGGGAATACTCCAGAAAAAAGCTGAAATATATGAAAGGTAGACTTCAGGCAATGATTGTGTAAAGGATTCTCCCAGACGTGTTAGTAAAGTATGATGATGATTTTGTTTGACTTCATGGGTGCCTGTCCATTTACATTTGTGCTCCTAAGTTGTGGGCACTGTGTGTTAAAAGGGCTGCATCTCGCACACAGTTCTTTTTAAATTGCTGTAAACCTGCTCAAATTACAGCTGAAACACAGGAAGAGTGAAGGTGGGCTACAGGAAAGTGGTTAATAGATGAATTGGGGACTAATTTGCATACTAAAATGTGTAAAGTTGGATCGGTTTGCATCTTTTAAGGCATGATTTTTACAAAAGAGAGTTGTAAAATGTAATTCTGATGAAGAGAGATTAGTTATTGTGGTTAAATTAATGTCAGAAGAAGAACTTTAATGTGGTATCCGTTATTTGATTTCAAAATGATCATGCTGTTAAACAAACAAAAAAAAAAAATCTGTAACTGTCTGAATGCTTACGGTCTGTAGCTAAGAAGTGACCTTTTTCTTAAAAGCTCATTGCAGACTCTTTTTTTACTTTTCGAATAAAAGTCTTTCACTGACATGGTGCCAAAGGGCTTAGCATAAAGAGATCCCTATTTGATGTTACCTTGACCCCGGTTTGGCCTCTGTTTCCCCAACTACATCCAGGTCGTGGCCTTTTTTCTCTGCATTTTAACAAATGGGAGCGAGCTCGGAGAGTCAGAGGTGGGGTGTATAATGGAAGCTCTCTGGGGACGAGGCAGCTGCCTGGATCAGACTTCAAACTGAAATGATCTTGAATTTGTTACACTTTTCTTCTGATTTGCTTTCAGTGTAGTCTTCTTTTTTTCATTTTACACAAAATGAAGACACCTATAACACTGGTTAACCCTTCAGTGTCATGCCTTGCCTTTTAGATTTCCAACTTTTTCTTTTTTTTCTCTCCAGTCATCACTCAACAAGTTTTTGCTCTGAGTCATTTTCTGTATGGGCCCCTCCCTTCATTACTTTTCTCTTATAATTTTCCAATGCTTCTCAGCTTCATATTTTACCCTCTTCTCAGTATCTGTTTCTTACTTGTGAATTTAAATTTCTTATCGACCCGCAAAGAAACCACCTTTTTTTTTTAATTTTACAAGACATACCTATTAAGAGTTCCCTACATCATTTCCTCTCTTTCCAGTCCTTTCTACTCTTCATCCATCCCTCTATTCTGTCATCCTTCCCGAATCTGTCTATCCCTCGCCTTTTTCCTCCGGTCCGTTCATCCCCCTCTCCTCTGTCCAGCTGGACAGTAATCCAGGGAGGCAGCAGGACTTAGAGTTGACAGCAGAGATGAGATGGTGGAATGGGATGACGTCAGTTGTCCAAGTCTGTGTGTGTGTTGTTCATGAACCTCTCATCTGGCTCTCATTAAACATACGAGAGCGAGTGTATGACTGTATGTACTGCTGAGTGTTGCCATGAATGCATACTTATGTGTGCATGTGTTTGTGTTCAGCAAACACATAGCAGAAAGTCAGACAGATAGATGCAGGGGGGTGGGGGATCAGTGCTACACCCACCATATCATGGTAATCACAGATGGGTAATGTGACTTGGAAACCAGCTCGGTTTCCATGAAAACACTGTTAAAGGTAGGGTTCAACATTTTCTTGTAGCTGGTTCTAGCAGACAGGTAGCTTAGCATGTGAGGCTAAAACCTGAGAAACAAGTAGTTAAAAAATGGATCACCACTTCTAAAGGTCTTAATCAACATATTCTCTCATTCTCATTTGTTACCTAATTGGGTAAACTGCAACCCCTATTTTTGAAACTACAATGTACAGACATCCCCTGATCAAGCCACATGTTGGCAATCATTAAGTTACTGTTTTGGAAAGGGGACAGCTATAAGGACGTACTCACTGAATGCTTGTGTGTTAGATCATGCACAAATTAAATTAAATAAAAACCTGTTCCAGTTCTTTGTAAGAATTGGTTTTAGACATCAGAATGATGACATTTTGTAAAAGTTAGGGCTTCTTGACCAGCTTTAATGTTTTTTCACACCCCTTTAAAAGCCTGTTTGAGGGTTAAGATGGTTTTAGGGAAACTTTAGAATTGGGTTTACAGAGTTTTTCCTGGCTGAACATGTGCCTGTGTGTGGAGACTACACACATACACTCATTGGCCACTTTATTGGGGGTTGGACCTCCTTTTGCCTTCAGAGCTGTTTTAATTCTTCATGGCATAGATTCAACAAAGTGCTGGAAACATTCTTCAGAGGTATTGGTCCATATTGACATGAGCTGCACATCCATGATACAAATCCCAAAGGTGCTCTAATGGATTGAGATCTGGTGACTGTGGAGGCCATTTGAGTACAGTGAACTCATTGTCATGTTCAAGAAACCAGTTTGAGATGATTTGAATTTTGTGATGTGGTGCCTTATCCTGTTGGAAGCAACCATCAGAAGATGGGTATATTGTGGTCATAAAGGGATGGGCATTGTCAGCAGCAATACTCAGGTAGGCTGTGGCGTTTATATATTATACCACCACCAGCAGCCTGAACCGTTGATACAAGGCAGGATGGA